>JAOEHX010037005.1:842-23044 GCA_025448015.1 Bolborhynchus lineola
TTCTTGCCTGGCAAAAGATATATGGAAATAAACTCTGTTTGCTGGATTTACTGTGCTCTGTGTGAATATGCTAACAGGGATAGTGGTGCAGTAAACATTAATAAAAATGGGAATTGTCCTCTAACTTAAGGTCCTGGACCCGAGCTATACCAGATGGGGGTTGCCACTGTGAGGAAGGGATAATTTCCAGTACTGTCTCCATGTGTTACAGATCTGTTAACATGCATCAGTCAGAATAATTTTGTTTGTTCTTGTCTCTAGTGAATGAGGATGCAAGTACAAATGCCTTATGGATGTCATCTGAGCCTTTGAGAGCTTTTTCCTGTACTGCTTAAAAGGACAGGCTTGTTTTGCACTGTTTCGGGACTCTCAAGGGCCCTACCATAGCCTGGAAGAGCCTCCACTGAGTCTGTTTGGGATCTCTCAGGCTTTGTATCTGCTCGGGTGGCCTTACACACAGCACTATGTATGGCTGGGCCTCAAAGTTCTCTCTGCAGAGAGAGACACAGTCAGGTGGTGCCAATGCAGGCAAGGCTGGTGTGGTGTTTTCTCCTCATGCGCTTATTATGTTCAGGGTTATCTCAATATGCTGCTGAAGCTCTCCTATCTCCTTTTGTGTTGGAGCAAGGACCAGAACTGAGCCAGCTTCTAAATTTGCTCATGTTGAGCATCTCCTGCGAAGCATGCTCTGGGAGCCATCCCTACATGGGAAAGAAATGAAAGAGGAGGGGGTGAGCACTTTGTCTTTAAGTTAGAAACAGGATAGTGGATGCAAAAGGTCAATTTAATGTTCTGACAGTGTACATTAAAGCCAAGTTTTTAGGAGTTTGTCTCCCACTTTTTAGATGGCTTATTTGTTTAATTCTAGTCAGTTCAGTGAATTAAACTGTTTTGCTTCACCTCACTTAACTTCTGTGTGCAGAGAGGCCTAAGCAATTGATATGACTTTTGCTTTTTGTGGCTGTTATTTTCTCAGGCGTGTTTTTGATTACTATTGTCTCTATTGCAGTCATTTATTCTTCTGCAAAGAGGAGGCCAAACATTCCTACTCTGCCTGTGTTTTATTCCTTTGCCCTCATATGAAGCACTTTAAAAAAATCTCTTTTTAATGCCATCTTTTAACTGCTATCTTTTAACAGGCATTAAAAGCAGAGAAGTAATGTATTACTTTGGATCTACTCTGGAAGTAGATGATTTTGAGATTATAAGGGAGTCATCTCATTGAACTGCTGAAGAGCTGATGATGCAAGTGATACTGCATCTCTGCCATTCCTGTGCTTGGCTTTTGACGTAAAACTTAACTTGCTCAAGGAGTGATAATATCCTGGCAAGGCATGTGTGTGCTCTTGTGTCTGTGTAATGTAAATCTGTAAGTTAACAATGTAGGATTGTTTCACCCAAGTAACTATAACCCAAAGCCCAATTTTACCCTTCATTTATCTCTATTGCAGTAAACAAACATTTGGATTTGATTTGTGTGACAGTATTATGATGTACCCATCTTATTGTAGGATTCTGCTGAAGTCTCACTGAGTAGCAGTTGATGTGTTCTCTGCAGCCTGTTGATCATGATAGTGGAGGGACTGATTGGCATGCTGTCTTCTCCCTGTCTGCTGATATTAATATTAATATCAAAGAAAGCTGTTTGGTTCCCTTTCTCCTGGGCAACTGCAGGAGTCAATCACCACTCCCTGATGTGAATGGCAACAAAGAGATTCAGAGCAAAAGAGCCTAAGTGGGTGCTTTGATTTCAGATAAACTCTGCCCTGTGAGGAATCTGCAAGGTTCTGTCAGTGTTCTCCTGAATTATGACTCCAAAGCATTTTGGCAAGAAAGAAGAGTGAAAGATAAGCAGGCAGGCCTAGTGGATAATTTTAAATTAATAATGATGACTTATAAATGCCACTCTAAGACAAGTTATTCCACTGTGAGAGTCAGACCATTATTAAAATATCTAGCTCTAAAGAGGTACTATGCTGGTGGTAAATGGGTTATTGACTTTTGGCTCCTATTTTGACTAAAACTACTTACAGAGTGTAAGATCTCCAGCAAATTCCAGTGCCTAAGGTGGTAATGTATGCTGTAAATCAATAATATATTAGTAATAAAAATGACCAAAGCATGCATCCAGTAAGGATTCATAATAGAAATTTGTTTAGGTTATATAGTGTGTGTATTGATTGCTTCTATTTAAAGATGAAGTACATCTTTGAAGCAGAGTGCTTATATATGTAGCTGCCTACATTTTAAATCCATCTATTTTTAATATGTAATAAACCTAAATAATATAGGGAAATATGTATGAATAGAAGTCAGGATTTTATATTGCAAAATATTATGGGTATATAAGTATGCTGAGAAGTCACAAGTAGATGTCGGATTCAGATTTTGCTGAAACCTACATATGGGGTTGACATACCGGGGAAAATAATAAGGAATATATGAGACAGTTACTGTTGGCAGCTCCAGGCTTCCAGGTAGCTTATGTTTTAACTCGCTTTGTGCCTTAATGTTGAATTGTTCACCTTTCCATGTTGTGTTATATCATATAATGTAACATGATTTTACGTAGTAATACTGTGCCCTGCTTTGCCTGTGTAGTATGGACAAGTCTGTGCTACGGAGCTGCTAGCAGAATGGAGCCCCTGCTTCCATGAAGTGCTGCTGGCGCTTGGCAACTCCCCACCTCTGACGCAAGTACCTGTGCAGTCAAAGAGGGCTTACAGGACCATGCTAAGCTGGGGGACACTTGCAGCACCATGACTGGGAATTAGGATTTGAAAAATAATGTCTCCAACCCATCCCAGTTACATCACACCAGAATCATAGAATTATAAATCATAAAATAGTTAGAGTTGGAAAGGACCTTAAGATCATCTAGTTCCAACCCTCCTGACATGGGCAGGGACACCTCATACTAAACAAGGCTCTGTCCAACCTGGCCTTGAACACTGCCAGCAATGGAGCATTCACGACTTCCCTGGGCAACACATTCCAGTGCCTCACCACCCTCATAGCAAAGAATTTCTTCCTTATAGCCAACCTAACCATCCCCCATTTAAGTTTGAATCTGTTACCCCTTGTCCTATCACTACAGTCCCTAATGACCAGTCCATCCCCTGCATCCCTATAGGCCCCCTTCAGATACTGGAAGGCTGCTATGAGATCTCCACAAAGCCTTCTCTTCTCTAGGATGAACAGCCCCAACTTTTTCAGCCTATCTTCATACGGGAGGTGCTCCAGTCCCCTGATCATCCTCGTGGCCCTCCTCTGGACTTGTTCCAACAGTTCCATGTCCTTTCGATGTTGAGGACACCAGAATTGCACACAATACTCCAAGCGAGGTCTCACGAGGGCAGAGTAGAGGTGCAGGATCACCTCCCTTGGCCTGCTGGTCATGCTCCTTTTGATGCAGCCCAGGATACAGTTGGCTTTCTGGACTGCAAGAGCACACTGCAGGCTCATGTTCATTTACTCATCAACCAACACCCCCAAGTCCTTCTCTGCAGTGCTGCTCTCAGTCTCTTCTCTGTCCAACCTGTAGCTGTGCCTGGGATTTCCCCATCCCAGGTGTAGGACCTTGCACTTCATGGTTAAACTTCACCAGGTTGGCATCAGCCCACCTCACAAACGTGTCAAGGTCCCTCTGGATGTCATTCTTTCCCTCCAGCATATCAACTGAACCACACAGTTTGATGTCATCGGCAAACTTGCTGAGGACGCACATCTTCATGCATGGAAGCCTTTCCAGTGTAAAAAAGTGCTCTCAGAAATACCATAACAACTTCCTGAGGTCAGGAAGCTCAGGAACTCACCCAGGTCAGCTTGCCATAACCCAGATCAATAACCATTTTTGTCACTACATAAGCAGTGGTGTATCTTTTTTCCCCTTGCAACAGTAACAACTTCTTTTCTGCATCTTCATTAATGTTTCTGGAATAGACCAACTCCTCAGTTTTCTTAAGGGTTCTCTTGAAGCCACCCACCACCCATCAATGATGAGCAGTTTCACGTGACACAAGGATTTCTCTATCAGCATTAGCAGTACATCATACTACATGCTTCAGAAGCCATACAAATATTTCACAGATGGAAGGAGTAGGAGA
The DNA here is from genome assembly GCA_025448015.1 of Bolborhynchus lineola. Lineage (NCBI taxonomy): Eukaryota > Metazoa > Chordata > Aves > Psittaciformes > Psittacidae > Bolborhynchus > Bolborhynchus lineola. The sequence goes on from JAOEHX010037005.1 coordinate 4,949, forward strand.
CAAGGCTGAGAGAAAAGGCTTCTTTTTATTTTTATCCTCACCTCGCCCTGTAGACATTCCTCTCCCCTCAGTTGCATCCTCACATTACATTCAAATACTGGACAGGGCCCAGATATCTGCTTTGTCCCTCTGCTCCATGGTATTCTCTGGTGTTGTCTCAGGATCAGACCCATGCCATGCCACAAGTGGTATTGCTGTACATCAGCTGCACAAGCCTTCAAGCAAAAAACTCTCCTCTTGCATGGGTTTGTTCTCACAACATCCCTGCAATTTGTCTGCTATCCACAGAATGATTGTGCCGTATCTCACTAAGGCTTGGTCATGTTTCCCTAGGCTTATATTTTCCACTTATCCATGTGGCTGGGATTACACAGCAGCTGGTTTGGCAATCCAGAGCAGACTGAATGGGCTGTTGACTCACAGCATAGCTGCAAATATGGCAGTTGAATGTTTGTCAACCTTCTGTACAATGACAGTAAGTCCATACCTTCCACACTCTGGGTTCTTGCATCCCACATGTGGGGATTTGCATTGGGTTTTCAGCCCTCCACTGGGTCTTTCAGTTAGCTTTCTCTATAACCTCCCTCATCAACCAGCATGCATTATGTGGAGTCACTGCTAGCAAGTCTCTAATGTCTCCAGAAATTATGTGCTGGAGCTGGAGAGTCATCAGCTATCTAGTGGAATAAACTCTGCCTTCTCCCACATCTTGGTTCTGGGCAACGAGAAGCAGTATTGCTCTGGACACTTGCAAACACCTGGCAGCTTTGCAGTGTTCCAAGCAACTGCATTTCAATCATACCTTTGTGTCAGTTGTTCTCCCATAAGTCAGGAAATAAATACTATGGTTGTTTTTTCATCTTTATCCATCAAGTAAGTCAATGAACAGACTCGTGTCTTCCTTTCTCTACCACCCTGCTCTTGCAAGGAATGTTTTCAAAATGCCTCAAGAAAATGCCTGAAATTTTGCATACAGTGCTTTAATTTAGTTTGATGGTGACAGTAGTTTTCTTTTTCTTCTCCTTTTAATCACACTCATGTTGATATATGGTTGGCAGCAGTCCTGCTTTGAGCGGGAAGTTGGATTACAGATCTCCAGAGGTCCCTTCTAACCAGCACTGCTGCAAATTCATGCCCACTGTGGATCTCACTGGCACCAATGTACTTTACGCTTATATTAGATAATACCCCAAACTGAACAATTACTTTGGGAACAAAATTAGCAAAGGTGGAACTACAACTATAGCACACATCCTGCCTGCCTCCCTCTTGCTTCTCCTAGCCAGGCTTCTTTCCTGCCATTACCAAGGAGGTTTCTATGGAGACTCCTTCGGAAACAAAGAGAAAAAGGGATGCAGGAAATACAAAGCACTGAGAAGGACATGGAAGAGAAAACAAATGTATCTTTCACATTAATAAATCAATTTTCCACAAATCTTCACCTAGAAAGTCACTGATGAAGAGCCCAGACCCTCAAAAATGTTCCTGCTCTGCAGGCACATTCCACCATCTTGCTGCTTGGGTTCTTTCCAGTGCTGGGAGACTCCATGAACAACACCCCAGCAACACACGATCCCCAAGGAGGCAGAATTGGTATGTACATGTGTACACATGTGCAAAAAGAGTTGGCAGATGACTTGGTGCCAATGAGATGAAACACAAGAGACAGCACCTCTGCACATAACCTCTCCCCATACACACAGAGAGCTCGCAACCCACAGTATCTCACTGGCACTGCTTTTACGCAAGGCCTATCTTTGATACGAGCCAGGGAAACACCAGGTCAGGATGCTGCATGGGGACAGATGGAGAATACATCAACATTAACGCAGCATAGCGCCACACAATGTAATGGGTACTTCTGCAGTTCATAGGGCTGCATAAAGCTGGGGAAGCTGAAATCAGCCAGTAGTTGCTATTGAGAAGCAACACATATGCCTGCCCTGGTCTTACAGCTTCTCTCACATGTCAGATGTGATCCTGTTCCCGCACTGCAAGTGCTCCTACATACTTACACAGGCTGCCGTAAAAATAGCTCCTGTAATCCTGTCAAAAAATCTGCAATACATCTTTCATATGTATGTGCTAGGTGGTTTATGGCTCTAGGTGGGTGTTCTTTCAGTTGTGGCTGTAAACCTGTGCTGTCTCAAAGAGACTTTTTAACCCCCCTTTGAGTTGTTGAGAGTGCCTTAAGTGATCAGTACTGCCTTTCAATATTGTTCTCTGGAATTCCCATGTGGCTCTCTTGGTAAGCAAGAGAAAGGGAAGCAAGGAAAGCAAAAAAATAATAAAGAAAAAAAAGCAACCACCCAGAAAATACAGTGACAAATTACAGCAGCTCCATTCACAGCAGTATCCAGGAATGTTCAATGACCCTGCAGTCATCTATCACCAACACACTAACAGGACAGAGAGAAGCAAGGTAAAAGAGATTAGAAAATAGGTACTTGTAACTACACCGACTGTTCCAGTTTTCCAGATTATGCCTTACTCTAGCTCCTCAAAACAAATGCCACAACCTGGTGGTTATTAGGTGTTTTCAGTTTCTCTGGATATTGACCTCGTTACCTTGACTTATTCTTATCATGCATGTTGATAGAGCAACATAAGGACTTAACTAGCATCTGAAAAATGCAGTCTCCAGTCCAGGCTATTTTATGCACTAATGTAGGCTGAGTTCCCTGAGTATATTCGACATTTTTCTGCCTGCCATACAAAAAGTGACAGAGCAGTACTCCTGACCTCATTTTATACAGCAAGGTCTGAACGGATTATGGATCAGATCCACAAGAAGTCATTATCTCATTCTACTTAGCACTTGGCAGGCCACACCTGAAATACTGTGTTCAAATTTTGGTCCTCAATATGCCAAAAAGATGTGGGTAGGCTGGAGAGAGTCCAGAAAGGGGCACAAACATAATCAAAGGACTGGGCAGCCATGTGAGGAAAGGCTAGGAGAGCTGGGTTTGTTCATGCTGGAGACAAAAAGCTCAAGGGAAGGCCTTATCACCATGTTCCAATATTTAAAGGTTGGCTACAAAGAAGATGGACACTCCCTTTTTACAAGGAAATACCCAGAAAAGATGAGAGGTAATGGGCACAAGTTACTACAAGGAAATTCTGGTTGGACACTAGAAGAAATTTTTTCATAATCAGAAGAATCAGTCATTGGAATAATCTCTCCAGGGAAGTGTGAATTCCCCAGTGCTAGGCACAGGTAAAATTTGGCTGGATAGGGCAATGAAACATGTCTAGGTCATACTTTGCCAAGAAAGGTTGGACCAGAGGATACCCAAGATCCCCTCAACCTGATATTCTATGACATGATTCTATGGTATGATCTCTCTAATAAAATTAGTATGAAAGTGAAAAGGGGTGGTGGTGGGGGGAGAAATTAGAGCAAATTAACATAAGTCAACTTCCACTCAGGTCCTGTGCAGAGAAAATCTGATGTACACGTGTTACTGTCTTCTTCCCTGCATCCTGTTGCTCTACTAAGATATCATTACACCAGCGTAAAAGTAATTTTCCAAACCAAAGCTTCCACAGGCTTAACACTACTTCCCCTGAACTCTATGTTAAAAGTCTCATTGACTTCAATGATGGCATTGAAGGGAGATGGTAATGGCATCAAGGGAGAGCATATCTCACATGCTAACCTTCCAATTAAAGCTAAAAATCACTAAGGGAAACTTTTCAACAGGAACCAAACATGTTACCTGCCTCTATCACTAAAGCTTAAGGATTCAAACAGAACAAACAGATCTTCAACAACAATATACGGTCACAGCCAAGTGCAATCACAGCAGCATGGTCTGGCTTGTCATTAGCACAAAGGGCTGGCTGGAAACCTCAACTCCAGTATAGCCTTATACTCTGCTTTGGCACAGTGTTAGTGTTGTTTCATACAGGAACATGACCTGTATAATATTGTTGCATATGGGTCTGTATTTCTGCATCCCTCCAGGTCACTGACTTCCGAATCAAGGGAAAGAAATTTCGCTAATCATTAATTTCCTAAATGTTTGTTAAGAATAGTAGCAAAGAGAGAAACCCTATGAGCACACAAGAAGCTGTAGTTTTAGTTCAGCCCATACCAAACATCACAGGAATACAGCATATTGGATTCTTTGCTAGGCTACCATCTTCTAGCTCCCATAGGTGGGCACATATGGCAATAAGCAATGTCCAGTTAATCCAAAGACTGTATTCAAGCCTCAGAATATTCCATCACAACAGAAGATCCAGTCCACATGAGAGTGGGATCTTGTTCTGCTTTCCAGTCACCAAAATATCTTTCACAATCCACCCCCTGCTTCCAGCCCTGCAAAAACCAAAACCCTCTGAATCCCTTCTTCTTGTATGTGAGCCAGCATCCTAGGGGTTAATTATGAAATAAATATTGATCAAATCCTGTGTTATCCCACACCCAGACAGATGGTGCAGCTGTCAAACAGCTCTGTCTGGGCATAAGAAGAATTAATTGTGCTACTGGTCCTGCTGTAAGCTCACAGCAAAGCTACATTTTAACAGTCAAATGAATTTCAAGACTTCATTTTCTTCTTGTCATTTTAAATCACCATAAAAAAAAAAAAAAGATACAGTATTTCTGGAATATAATAAAGCACTATCCCATGACCTCTAGCATGGTTCTATTAATACACATCACTCAGTTTTTACACCTTCTCCCAGCAAGCCTCACGCAAGACTCACAGTGATTCAGGAAAGGTTTGCCCTTGCTCCTTCACACACACCAGAAGTCCTTTTCTACCACATTTTAATCTAATCTATAGGTTACATAAAACTAGTAAAGTATTACCTTACACAGTAGACTGACATTTAAGATTTGCCTAATAAAAGACACAAAAAGCTTACCAAGTATCATGACTTATAATGACATTTTACAAGCATTTTAAAAATGTATATAAAGCATATATATATTAAACTGAAAATAAAGAGCTGTAGTGAAATACAGTAACAGCCTGGACAAATGCAAACACAAGGATATTTCAGAAAGTAGCTGCAGAGGTCCTCAGTGAAGAACCATCAAAGGAAGAAAGTCACTGAAATAATACATTATTGGACTAAGACGACTTCACTGCATTAAGGAAATAAAGCCAGAATAAACCTCAGAAGTCACTCTGCTTAGCAGAAGTTGCAGAAATCATGTGACATACAGCAGCATCCAGCTGAAAAATATTGTCTAGGCCTGAATAACCCATTACTTCATTACTCTTTCTCCCCCTCTCCTATCCTAAGGAACATGGAAATTGCAGCTTTCAGGCTGCTTCAAGATTCTTTACAGTTGTATTTTAGAGTGTTACACCTTTTAAAAAATAATAAAGATGATCTTTCAAAGTTGGGAGACAGAAGGAGGGGAGGACAATATAAATTAAAAAAATCAAGAAGGAAAAGCAAGAAAACCATTACCTTCCAGCACAGTACAGGATCATTCCCTAGTCTAGGAACCTCAGATTATCGGAACATTTCTGCCTAGACTGCCCTTTAGGCATGAAAATTATACAAATGACACCTCCATATTGTCTCCAGGACAGGCACACAGGAGCTTCCTCCACTGTATGAAGGTGAGGGCAAAATGACTTAGGGGTTAAAATCCTAGCCTACAAGTCAACTGAAGCTTTAGAAGCTATCCTGCAGTTGTTCCAAGCCAGTGAACTGATGATCCACAGACCAAAGAGATTTGGAGGGTACACAGGACCTTCTAGCACTGCACAAATTTTCATGGCAAGGTTATTGCATTCTGACATGAAAAGAAGCAACACAAATCTGAAAAACAAAAAAACACCCAAACCAACCAATCAAACAAAAAAAAAAAAACAACAAGAAAAAAAGTTTCTTCCTTCTATTACTGTCTAGTGACCATTCTACAACATGGTTTAAAAGATAAAGGAATGATGATTAAAGCCTGTCACGTTTCCACTAAAGTGAAAACTGGAGCATCTACATCTACGCTGCTGCCTCCTGTGCGCATTAGCACAAAGGGATAGCTTCCAGGCTAGTGAGCTGTGGAAGACCAGAAACCACCTCACACAGCAGGACAGCCCAGCATGAGCAGAAAGCACCATCAGTGGCAGAAGGGCACTTTTTTGAATAGCAATTGCTGTCTGGCTCTGGAGATCACATCAAGAAGATGATTCAGAGAGCAAAGGTTTCAGGAAATCAGCCTTCCCCTATATCCCTGCTTGTAAATGGGAAAAAACAGCATCTGGCTGTATTTATGCCATCTTTACCTGTAGACCCACCTGAAAACACCACCTATAAGGTGGTGGTGTTTTTACAAAACCTTTTTTCATGTTACTTAAAAGGAATGTGTTCTATCTACTTCTGGAAGGAAAAACAGATTTATTTCTATGAAAAACATAACCATGCATCCTATATGGCCTGCCACATGTACAAGTGCTTTCCCCACACAATAACAATTTGCGATTTACCCAATGTAGCATAAGTGTGTTTGATGACAGGCAACCTAATATTGCAACAAAAAAAGTTGGCTGTTACTTCACCAGATTTAAATTTTTCCCACTACAAAGAAAGAGTGCAAACCTTCCTATCTTTACATTTTATTTAAACAGTAAGTTCTGTGAGCCATCAGCAGTTCAAGTCACACTATTACTTGGTAAATACCAAGAAGTTAGAAAAAACCCACAGAAACTATATTTTTGTTCTAGCATAACATGCACCTGTTTCTATGCTTTCCTTGACACACACGTGGATTAAGAAAGTATGCTTGTCAAGTTAGTGCTGTTCAGTATATATAGCCCCCCCAGAAGAGCTGGCTGAGAAAGTTCTGACGAAACTTGTTCTTTCATCAGAAAATGGTAACCTGTCAAAACTAAATCTGTTCATGGGAAGAGGGGAAACGCTGAGAAACCTTTTTGGGAAAAGAAAAATGTGCTTAAAATAAAAAATTCCAAATTGTCAAAATGTCCAATTTAAACATCTTCTAAATGTAGAGATTAAACTAATCTTGAATGTCATTTCATTTCCAAGCACGTATTAATCTTTCTTCAATCAAGTAAAGAAAAAAAAAGCTGATATTAAAATGTGACGCTTCCAAATACTGTAAATTCAATATTTTCACTGAAAAGTTCTCATGCTGTTTTCCCCACTCCCAAATTATACACCGATTAAATTTGGGAGACTAACATTCCTGTCAGGATTGGAAAATTTTCTTTTCTTTTTCCCTCAAAATCATTTTGGCATGATCAATAAAGCTTTTTTTTTTTTTCCTTTGGCTCTTCTCAGCAGATAACGAGTCTGCACTGTCACAGTCACAGCTACAACCTTACTCTACTGAGATCCTTCAGGATTAGAACTGTATGGAAAGAAAACCCAAACAAAGCTATCTACAATAAATGTTAAATGTGAGAAGTAGAAGATGATATAAGGAGAAACAGCCATATTTAGAATAAATCATAATTTCTTAGAGAGCATCAAGAAAAGAAACCCCATTGCCTATGGCAAAATCTTGCTGAAATCATACATTTTAGGAACTAGCTGCAGCACTGGAAGGTAGATCTCAAAATTCCAATTTTTTTTTCTTGTTTTGTGGTTATTTTTTCTTTTGTTTCTGGTGAAAGTAACCTCTTTGACAACAACTGCAACACAACAAAAATAAGGACTCTGGTGAAGCAGTTCTAGCAGCAAAACCCTCAAAACCTTCTACCTCTGAGCTAAAATTAACACTGCCATTTTCACCCCATGCTTCTGACACTTGAGACATTGGAAAAAAAAATATCTTCCTTTCCAGCTCCAGCTTTGAGTCAAACTCTGACTCCAATAGGAAAATCTGAAATGCGAGCTTCTACCTGGTCATTCCCCATCAGGACCACACAGGAAAAACACAGCACTATCAGGAGCTTGAAAAATTTTATTCCCTTACCTGAAAGTTCTTTTCAGGTCAAAAAGTTCAATATTTTCTTCCTACATTGGGATCTCATCTAGTTGCAAAGTTGTAAGTTAAGTCGCACTGTAACGCCATCAGTCAAAAGTTTGTCAGTATCGAGAGAAAAAGTCAGTAAAAGTAGTGATCATCACACCCATTAAAGCTTAGCTGGATTTATGATAGCCATATTAACAATCTACTGTTTTTTTAACAGAAGGACATGTGATGTGGCATAAGCAGAGCTGATGTTGAGTACCTAAAGACCAGTTTCTGTGGGTGACCTTTGGGGTGGACAACATCAGCGAGCTGCGGCATGGGAACTAGCTCCTGAGATTGACAGCAATGGGAAATTCCAGAAGGTCACAGCTGCTGCTCACCTAACTGCTAGATGAAAAACTAAGGCCTGGGTTATTAATGTTACTGTTGATAAACTCTCCCCTACGCTTCCCCCCACAGTCATTCAGGCTTTTGTGATAGTATTGAAGTTACAGTCAGTGTTATTTACGTGATGAGCACCACAGTAAAGCTGTTTTTAATAAATGCATAGCTCTATATTCCTGCTGGTTTCCTCCATATTGGTTCAGGAACATCCACTCCAGCTCTAAGACTACTGTAACTCTAGGATACCAGCAGTGCCAATGCATTCAGTTTAAGCTAATTCCTCTGCACTAGCCAGTCTTCTGCTTTCTGTCAGGAGAAAAGACAGTTTCGAACTCATCAGAAAAATGAGATCACTCGTTACTTCAAGCTTTGCTTAATACACAATGCCCTTGCTGCTTTGCACTTTGCCTGGGGCAAGTCCAGGCACTTTCTTATAGTTAAGCATAGGGCAGAAGAACAACTGAAAAAAACCTATTAACTAATCAACATCATAAAAAGTAAACAATTTCAAATTTTATTGGAGACTTATTTGGAACATAAAATCATCTGAAACACAGATACTAATTAAAATGAGTATATCCTGACTTCCACTTGTGGAAAATCAGATAGGCCATAGATGTCTCCTTAACATCATTTATCTCTGAAAACCTGCACATCTCCAGTGCCAGCTGTAATTTCAGTTCCTCACCAGTTTCACTCCCTGGCTGCAGCAGAAGCCTGCAAGTGTGATTCAACTCTGACAAGCAGCTCTTTCTTGTTTGTTTGTTGCTTTGGTTTGCTTTCGGTTTTTTTTTAATATGCATTTTGTTGTTGTATTTTTTTTTTGTGTTTGTTTGGGACTGTTTGGGGGTTTTTGTTTGTTTTGTTGCCTTTTTTTTTATTTTTTTTAGGAAAGGCATTACAGAGCTCTGTAAGTTCCATTTTAAATGTGCACAGCACACACACACAAAGACTGCAGGTTTTCAGGGTTCTTTCAAAAAATAAAAATAGAAAACAAAATGCCTCAATGCCAGTCCCCAGAAAAATGAGCCTGGAATGTGAAATCAGCCCAGGATACATCTTTTTTTGCATATCATAAGTAACAGAAATTCTTCAGACAAATTAAAACACAGTTGTTGCTGTGCAATTTGATGGCATTTGCTCAAGCTGCACAAATGTAACTAATTGTCTACGTAGAAAAAATTTAGTAAGCCATGTTTTTTCCAACACAGCAGAGGAAGAATAGCCACCTTTCTGAACTCTAATTTGCCAGTAGGGATTTAAAAAATATAAATACAGCAATATTGTTGTCACCAGGAAAGTGACATTAAAACACAATAACATAGTCCAGGCAGGTGAACACTTTGCCATCAAAAAGACCATTTTTGTTCAATAAATTACTGAGCAAACAAACAGTGAAGTCTCTAAGAGCTGGGCAGCTGGTGCAGAGCATGCGTTTTCTTTCCCCTTGCCTCTGGAGAGAAAGCCCACCATCTCTGTCACCTGCTAAGACTACTGAGCTCAAAGAAAACATCTGCATCATGACCTCTGGTACAATATTGATATTACAGGAAAACCCAAACCCATGCACAGTTTAGAGCTGGTATTTTCAAAAAATACTTGCTCTGTTGAACGTCGAACATAGATATCCTCAAGAATACTAAATTTCTGATATCTTATTTACTTCCTAACTTCCCACAAATTTCTATGTCAGCTGAAATGCTTAATTACTCCTCTGGATTCAGCTGTAGCTCCCTTAAACCTCCCTAAAAACCCTCACCTGAGTAGGAGTGGTGTGACTGATCAGTAGGCAGCTCATATAGTCTGTGTACAGCTCCCTTTGCACTAAGGGATTGCAGCTGAAAAAAGCCTGATAGATGCAGGGAGTCTATCTCCTTTCAGGCTATGTGCACAGCATCCCCAAACTCCCTCTCCAGCAATACAGGCCTTACAGATAGAGCAATGCTTGTGTTCACATTAATATACCTAGCAGTTAATATCAGAGCCCAGTAACTTTTCAACACACTACCCTCCTGTTGCCCCAAGCACACCTATAAAAAAATGTTAGGCTCAAGTTGAGGCCAAATGCCTACCCAATTAATGTAGCTGTCATTTATCTTAATGCTTTTGACATTAATATGGCACTCCAGCATTCTGCCAGTGATATAATGCCAATAGGATCAGATCTTGTTAAGCAGGGATACATGGACCACTGTTTCATGATTTTTTTAATGACCTTCACTATTTCTCCACAACTCAGGCTGTTTCATTGAACTATATAAAAAAATAACAGTTTCAGCAAAGGCAGAATTTAGCCACTCTGCTGTTCTCTTCCCCCATTACCATCACAACAACTGCATTGCCATAAATGTCCATGGCATCTTCCCAAGTGAATAAAGATGACACACTCTATGCCCCTGAGAACTTAAGTTCTGACACATCTTGAGACAAATGGCAACAGTTCAAGCATGAGAGGGCAAAGGGTCATCCTGGAGATGAGAGAAAAGAGTGACGGTAGAGCAAAAGGGTAGAGAGAAAAACAAGTTAGGGGAGGAAGCTTGGTTGGATGGGGTTTGCTGGTTGGTTGGTTTTTTTTTCCTCCTCACAAAAGGTGTCTGGAAAGAGGAGGGGAGTTGATAAGGAAGAAGGAAGAATGATTCAGTGATATATAAAGAAGGAGGGAAGAAGAATCTGTACCAAAATGCGGGAAGAAAAAAAAAAAAGGCTAGCAAAGAGATTGATGGGAAGAAACAACTGTTGTGAACGTGGAGAGCATCTTCCTGCGTCTCACTCAAAATGTAAAGAAAGTTTCAGAGCACCCACAGCACATTCAACTTCTGGCACAGAGGGTTTACAGTGACCTTGCGTGTGAAGACTTGTTTAAAGGATCATGAGCTTCTAACATTTAGAAGGCAAAAAAATCATTTGGAAACAATACGGCTGAAGTCCATTGCATTTCTCTTCCAGTTAACTCCAAGCCTTGTTACTTCAGTTCTTTCTTTACCAAATTATTTGCTAACTGAATCAACACAGATGGACCCAGAAGATTCATTTTTAAGTTAAAAAAAAAAAAAAAAAAAAAAAAGAGGCAAAAGAGACCCAAGCACACTGTTAATACTGCCAATGCCTTCCATGGCTTCATTAAAAAATGAATTTTAAAATTCACTTTTAGTAGCTATTGTAATAGAGCTATTTTTCATTGACTCAGTGAAACTTCTTTCACGTTCCTTTTACTATGAGAATGAAATGTAAAAGCAGATCTAATTTTACTAAAGCAGAAACTTCCTCCAATAAGGAAGCAAAACAACTAAATTATTTAACTTCCATGTATAGGAACACTGAAAGGAAAATTAAATCATTAGGCTTCTTCAGAACGGGAAAAAAAGCAATCTCTAATCAGATACTTGCTTCTTCAGCTATGAATGTTACACTAATTATATTCAGAAGTACACAGCAAGATTATTAGGAGAATAGGAGGCATTTTCTAGCACTTTCAAAATTTAACTTGTATGTCTTCCAGGTCTTTCTGCACTGCCCAAGTCCTTCCAACAGCTAATACCTTCCTGGCTCTTAGAGGGCATCAAATCACCATGATCCTTAGTCCTAAGGGATGAGGTCAAATGTCAGGTACTGGTGAGTCCCCCCAAACAGGAATCTGAACCAGGTAATAAAGTTAAAAGAGCCACACAGCATGCGAAGGAAGCTAAGCCAGAGAGTACCAAAGATGCACATTTTATTTTCCCTTCTGTTATCTCCCTTCACTCCTCACATTCAAGAAAAGGAGAAGCCAGTATGGATGCACGATACACCACTCACACAAGATGAGCTGTCTACTACAAAGCTCAAATAAAACACGTTTCAAAAGCTGCTTCCCTGTAATCCAAGCTTCACGACACTTACCATGCATATAAACTGCTATTTACACTCTTTTAAATGAGTGTCTCCATGTCCCAAAGTGCCAAACAGTGAAGCCCAAAGCTTTGAGCTACTCCAACACTTGCTGTACAAAGGAGTGCTAAACTGTAACTGCAAAAACCTAAGCAGAATTAATACCTGCTTTCCCCCTGGAGGAAGAGTGAGTAGCACAAACAAAACACTACTATACTTTAGATAAATGTATGAGGGATTATGATTTTCTTTTAGACATAAAACAGAATGAAAGCATAATTTGTTTCATGGACAATAATTCAAATAAGCAAAACTAGAGATTCTGCTTCATTTGATGCCCATGTCTACATTTCACTGCAACCTATTACACATAGAAGGCTAAAGCCTTCTATTTTTCAGGGAAGTGTGAAAGCATGCAGGTTGCATCTCAAAAAAGTTATAAAAAATATTCTCACGTTAGCATTTTCAGCCCAATCTCCTTCCAGTCCACATCTCAGAACAGTACCAGCTACCAAAACAATGACCAGAAATTTTCTAAGAGCAAATTCATCTGTGCATTTCAACCCAGGTGTGCTGATGTAGAAGACAGTGGGAACTGCGCCACTGGGAAAGTTTTGCTGGCAAGCCCAAAGGGTGACAAGGCCCTATCAAAGGGAGTCCCTTAGAGGGATGCCACAAGGTCCTGGAGGCACAGCACAGGGCCCTACCTCAGTGGTACTTGCAGCTTTGTGAGAGACATAACCCAGACAACCAGTTGCTCTCCAGATCATCTTTCGTTGTATCCTTCAGGGATTCTGGTCTGGTGCCACTTGGTGTAATGTCAACTGTCACACCAGGGCCTCAGAGCAGCTGCCAATCAGCAGCTGCAGGGCACAATTCAGAGCACAGCAAAGCTGAGCCAGCTCCACATACCACTGGCCACACAGGGTTTTTTGGAGTGAAAAACAAGTATCTCCAACGTACCAATGTGTGCAGCGGTGGGACCTCCTCCAAACCAACACAGAATTGCCTATCTGGGCAAACATACAGTCTGTGCAAGCCAAGGCATGCTCCTCTAAAGCAGGACACTGTAAGAATAAAATGCATGCAAGACTGGGGAAGAAAAAACAAACAAACAAAAAAATCCAAACAAAAAAATTCAATCCCAACACTAAGATTACAGTTACACTAGAGAACTAAACAAGGCCAGGACATTACCACAAACACTAGCACATTATCATCCACGTACAAACTGTTCCTAGCACGGGTTTCAAGCTCCAGCAAAAACTTTCTCCCAACATCTAGGTAAAGCAACAGGCTTAGGGTAGGGCAAGGACCATAAACTGGCAAGTAAACTGGAGGCAACCACACTGTCTTGGAGGATTACCTTTATATGTACAGCTTAGCCACACCATCCATCTCAAAGCTACAGAAAATACTAGCATAACCAAACTGGAGCAAGGCTTCTAGTCACAATGGGCAAAGAGCAAAACACATTTGAATCTCATACTAGTCCCCACAGTACTGCCAAGTGTTTGGATATTACCATGGCAAAGACAACATAAGACCCTGAAGAGCACAAAATAGGTTTGTTTTCCTTGAAAAGGGGTGATCCAATCATTCCTGCCCAAGGATGAATAAGTAAGCAATTTCTGAGATTAAAAGATCTAAGAGATACACTATGGAGAGTCTGGTTGAACACAGCTCCCAGTCAAGCAAGAAGACAAGCTAAAACAGCTTCAAGATTATACCAGCCATGCACTTACAGCATTTACATTCTGCTTATACAAGGGAATTGTTTTCAACAGGTCCTTCAATTATCCTTCAAACACCCCCATGTTATGGAGCAAGAAAGGTTAAAGTTTCACTCCCCCAGTGAATTCTCAATGTAATTTGACAAGAATAAAGCACTGTTCTTGTTCATCAGGTTAAATACAGACCTTGCCACATCATCGGAGATGCTGGGGACATCAGGCTTCTTAACAGTCTACCACACGCATTTTGACATTACCTCTCTTTGTGCATGTGTTTCTTGCGAGATGGTTTGCAACAGCATTTATAAAACAGTAGCCGAGTTAACGCTTGTCTCTGCTTCCCCAAGCACGAATTATACCCACTTCCCCATCACATACAGATAATGTGACCCAGAGCAATGCTTTGAAAATTTGCAATAATGGCTGTAATCCTCAGAGTTTGATCTTGTGAGACTTCAGCTGCCCAGAGCTCCCATATAAGCCATCCAGCAATGAGATTACTCTGCTTCTGGCAAAAGACGTTTTATAGCACCTCACAGTACTGAGCTCTGCCTAGTCTTTCGTATTAGTAAGCCATGTGATTTTGCTTGTCTAAATCACTAGCCAAAATCAAATCAGACCAAATCATGCATTGTGTGACAGCCAAACATAGCCCTTCATCTCAAGTAATATCACAGCAGTACATAAAAAGCAGGAGTGCCAGTGCAGCACTTTAAAGTACATTTTCACATTGTACAACAGCCACAGGTTAGGAACCCATCACCAAGGGCTCATTTTTGCAGATTTCTGCAGCATGCCACAGTACCAACAAGGAGGAAAGTATATATGACTGACTGCCAGCCTGTTTCCTGCCACCCTACCCATATATCTTCATGGAGCTGACACAAGTGGAGAGCCCCCTATGCAGCTCCAAGAAGTGTTGGAAACAATGCTATCAAGAAGAAGGTAGATCAGCACTTAATCAGTTGCCTTCATCCCAAAATTTCAGCTTCTCCTGCAGAGCCTCTGCTCTTCTGAGTAGCCTGACTGCAAAGAAGCACCCTTATTAGCGTGCAGAAGAGGGTCTGAGCCCACCTTCTTCAGGATAAACTTCTCTGTACTTGGAAGTAGCAAAAACATAGACGCATAAACAAAAGCAAAGCTGCATTTTCAAACAGAAATAACAAATCTGAGATGTCTAAAACAAGAGGTGGAAGAAAGTGTCATCAAGGACACATCAAGGCTCAAATCAGCACATAAAAGCAGCTTTAACCTGACAATTAGCCTGAAATAGCACAAGATCCCACCACCAAAACCACAGACGTCATACTGAGTATCTGATATTGTAGCTCCTTTACCACCTGATCTAACAAAAATAAAGCTCAGCTGGGCACTTGTACTCAACACAGTGGCTGCCTCTCCAAAATGCATGGCAGGCACACAGCCAGGTCTCTTTCACTCCTGGGTGAGACAGGTGAGACAAAGGCTGCCACCCTGTTATTCGATATTAGAAATGCAAGGCTTAAAGCTGAGTATTTCTGAAGAGTTATTCATATGTGATTTCAGTAACTGTGTATAATCTTCCATAATAATATCCACAATCAGTAGTGGTGTTGATATTAATTACTTAAGTTCAAATACAAAACATAATGAGATGCTGTATTCCATTTTCTGACAGTTTTACCTTGAACATTAAATATTACTCAGCTACTAAAAAAAAAATCACATTAGCACAGTCATCTTAAGGGACTTGCATGTTTTAATCATCAGTTTTAATTAGGCTAAAAAGTAGAGGAGAAATCAAGGCCCTTTTTGAGGCACTCTCAAAAGGCACAAAAAAAGGTTCCTGTTTTTGACTGAACTGCACATTATGCCAAAGTGTTAATGAGAACAAACGAGAGTAACTGAAATCCGTCTCCTGCTAATTTTCACAATTTGTAGTGGAACACTTTCCCAATTAATAATAGACTTCTAGAGACATCTATGTGACAAATACACACATGCTGCACCCCTTTACCTTTCTAGCATTTCTCCTCAGTGCTAATGTACACGTAAAGGTGTTTTCAATACCTTTTTTCCTACAAGCTGGTTAGCACAGAAAGTTTGCATTTTTCTATGAGCCTTCTGATTGCATCGCACTTACAGTTCCACTGTTTGGGAGTCTGCATTAGAGGATAGTGACATTTCAAGACTGAGGAAGTTAGTAACAGCAACACAGTTCTGAATTCAGATACACACTCAAACAAGTGTACTTTGCAGCCAGGTGTACTACAAAATTTTTAGGAAATAATACATTTTTAAAAAAAGCATATTATTCAGGTTTGAATTTCTGAGTCTTTAAAGTCTACACTTTAATTGTGTTACTTACATGCCAGTGGCTGTCAGTTGACACATCAGCTAGAGTCAGACAAAGCTATCAAATGTATCATAGAAGGGTGTGCTTGTATGCCTTTGGCACCCATGGACACTGGATATCATTGCTTGGACACTGCAGGTCATGAAAGCTTTTGGGGTCTTCTGCTCCTGATCATTCATTCTTCTGGCTAAGTCATTCCAGTCAACTTTATCTTATAATAGGACTATAAGAATGTTAAGAAGTAAAGGGCAAATCACCTCATAAAATGCAAAACCCACCAAGACAAGGCACCTGAGCACTTGCTGTCTTTCTTTGCCATGAGTCTGACATGACACATAAGCAGTTCTTGTGCTTGTAAAAGCTGTCTTCCTGCACACACGAGCCCTACCATTCAAAAGTAATCTATATAATAGGCAAAAAAAAAAAACAAAGAAAAACTTTACCTTTGGTCCTCAGATGTATTTGGATCTAGCTACTGCCCAATTATAATCTGCTTATTGTGTTCTAGCATGTAGCATAAAGAAAAAGTTGCCTTTCATCCACTACTTGTTATTTATACATTCTGCATATCTTTGCTCTGGCTCCCCAAAACTTCCTATACACTGACATCAACAAATGGCATCAAACACTAGTAGGGGGTGGCATTCATTTACTAAACTACCCCCTGGTGTCAAATCCATTGAATATATTCCTCAAGTGTTACCCACATCAGTACAGGACTAAATTTGAAAGCGTTTGCCTCACCCTTCTAAGACAGGCAGTTTCATTTCACTTTAATTTATTATAAAACCCTGTAATCTCCCTCAAAGCTCATCACTTTTCCTAGTTGTTCCACCCCCCTGACCCAGCTCATGTTACTGCCACATGTACCAACAGCATGCACAACTGACAAGCAGTTCGCATGAGCAGAAGGAGCACACTGAAGAAGAGTGGGAAGGCAGCAATAGAAGAAAAGGCAAAGAGCATGGAAAGTAACTGAAGGCTTAGGATTTTTTTGCATGCAACAGCCTAAGTCTTACCAGCTCTGTAAAGCAGAATTTCCTATTACTTAATGGTATCCATTGTCAACCTCACATGCCCTTTACAGCCTAAACAACTACTGATGTAACTCAAGTTAAAAAAAATGCAGGCAGTGCCTCCAGAGAAGTAAAACCCTCTCCACTAACCACAATCCCTAGCACACAACCCTCATTTTCATTAAGTTAAAGAGTAGGATGAATCTCACAAGGTGCAAACAGAAAGCAAAACAAACTCTACTGTGAGAACTGCATAGATACACACATCCCTATTTGTATTTACCTAAGATGAACTCTTAGTTGTCTGAGAGAGGCAGCAAATTTGAGTCATGTCCTCAAAAGGCTCCCTGCACTACAATGAGGGCAAAACAGGTTGGTTTTTTGTTTGTTTGTTTTTTTAATTATTTTCAATCAGAAGTTAGAAGCCTAACGTAATAACTTATTTCTACACAGTAGGTCTTTTAAGAAAAGATCTAAGTATCAAAAGGCATGCTAAATAATATCACAAGATGTAAGTCAATGATGCCAACTTCAGTGATTCAGGATGAGTTTTTTCTACCTAACACATGTGTCATGGGTTCAGCAGTAGCAGTCATTTTTCTCCTTCTCGGTAGTTGGTGCAGCGCTGGGGTTTTGAGTTTTGGCCTGGGAACAGCACTGATAACACCAATGTTTTTAGTTATGGCTTAGTGATGTTCGGTCTGGCCAAGGACTTTTGGAGCCTCATGCTCTGCCAGGGAGGAGGCGAAGCTAGGAGGAAGCAGAGATAGGACACCTGACGCAAACTGACCAAAGAGGTATTCCATACCACAGCACGTCATGCCCAAGATGCAGAAACAGAGAGCAGAGACCCGGAAG
>JAOEHX010037006.1:0-11488 GCA_025448015.1 Bolborhynchus lineola
ATGGGACTGGAGCACCTCCCGTATGAAGATAGGATGAGAAAGTTGGGGCAGTTCAGCCTGGAGAAGAGAAGGCTGCGTGGAGACCTCATAGCAGCCTTCCAGTATTTGAAGGGGGCTTATAGGGATGCTGAGGGGGGATACTCTTCATTAGGGACTGTAGTGATAGGACAAGGGGTAACAGGTTCAAGTTTATCAGGGGAAGTTTAGGTTGGATATGAAGAAGAAATTCTTTACTGTAAGAGTGGTGAGGCACTGGAATGGGTTGCCCGGGAAGCTGCGAATGCTCCATCCCTGACGGTGTTTAAGGCCAGGTTGGACAGAGCCCTGGGTGGCATGATTTAGTGTGAGGTGTCCCTGCCCACAGCAGGGGGGTTGGAACTAGATGATCTTGGGAAAAAAAACCCTCAAACAAATTGCAATTAAAAGGAAAAACAGGTTAAATGTATTGGAAGGCACGTGTTAGCCAGAACCCTTGGTTTTTTTCAAGATTTGGAAAATATCACAACACATCTCTTTCTGGGTAGTTTCATAGGCTTTTATGAAGCTATCAAAGTCAAAAGTAACAAAGTCGATGCCATTAGAGCTACAAAATATTGCAGAAAATTTGAAGTTGTATTTATTTTTGTACTACTGTTGACCAACCCATCTAGACTTGTATACACTTCCAAAAAGCTTCAAATGTTCTAAAGTTCATTTTAGAGCTTAGATTTATTTAAAATAATTAGTTTTGAGGAATCAGAATTATTGTCAAAATTTATTGTATTACTTCTTCACTATCTTGACCAAGATCAAGAACTCATTTTCAGATATTTACGTATGAAGTACATGGACAAAATGAACAACCAAGTCGTTCATCAGCTCTTAACTTACATACCTCAACATACGGATTGAATGAGCAAGCTTTGAAAGCCAGATGTAAATGCTCACATTTAGTATTTCAATCCCTATGTCTGCATTATCACAAGAAAACAAGCTCCCTTCATTTAACCATTGTAAAGCCTGAATCTTCATAAATTAAACTTCTGTGTGCAGTAAAACAGAAGCTGTAGTAAGTCTTTGGGGTTGACCATGAATTTCAGTGAAATACAGTTTTTTTATAACAGTTGTTAAGTATGGTACAGCATGATGGAGATTCCACCCATTTTTGCTAAGAACCTGAATTCCAGGAGTCCAAGGTGCAATAGCACTGCCAGCTACACAAGGAAATTAATTACATATATATATTGCAGCTTTTCAGAAGGCATACTCAGGAGAAAATTAGTAAGACTCAACTATCAGAAAGTGCTTACATTGCCATGGAAGAAAATATGTCAAAACAATAAATGATACAGCTTATTTTTCTTCATTCAGTGGTAGAAAAATAATTTTTGCCTTTTATTTTCACTACAAAGAGAGAGGATAAATTTTCAAACATTACACAAGCAGACTCTCAAACATCTAAATTTTTTTTTTTTTTTTTTTTAATTTTTTTTTATCCCTACACTAAAATGAAAAGAGAACTATAATTTTCCAACTTTTTCCATTCAGCTCCAGGCAAGCAAGCCAAACCCTGAATTAAAATACATCAGTGTATCATGCAAAAGGTGCTTAGAACTAATTCAAGTATGACATTAAACAGGATTTGGGGTGCTTATCAGCATCTCTAGAAGAAGTATTAAGGGCAAATGCATTTCAACCACCATTCAAAAATAAAATTGTCATATTTCCAGAACTACAACCTCAGTAATGCTGTATGAGTTTGTTTTTTTTACTCCAGAGGTAAATATATTTCTTATCTGTTTGCCTGCCTTGATTCTTAGTTGTATGATCTGAAAATCTCGCAAACAGTCTGAGATGAGAAGAAAGTAAGGAAACAATCACAATAAACTGGTCATGCATGTACAACAAACTCTTTTTGTTTTAAAAGAAGGCTGAAGAAAGAGAAAACTTTAAATAAATTTATGCTTGGAAATGTAACTAAAAAGCCTCAAGTGACAGCTGCAGTATTTTATGACTGTGAATTTACAAAAAAAAAAAAAAGAAAACTTTAGGCCAAAATGTAATGTAAATATATTAGCTCCCTAACAGAAGCTTAAGCAAATGGCCTTCCATTTTCTGAAAGGATTCTTACCACTTCTTCCAACACCTACTGCATTGAGGCACCATGTGTTTCAGGCAACCAACACTGAAAATCATGGGGTTTACCCTTCTGCTGGTGGTAGTGCTGGATAAGATGGATAGAGGTCCAAACAGAGACTGAAGTATTTAAATTATGTTTTAGGAAAAATAGAGGTATCTTCTTTAAGGTGCAGAATATCTCTCCTTAAAGAGACAATATTGACAAACACACAGAGAAAAACAAAACCAAAACTTAAATGTAGCTTTAATACCACCTCTTATGCTGCCCGTGTAACAATCTCAGGCACTGACTCACTCTGGATTACCTGTCAGTAGGCTGCAAACTTCATAAGGACTACAGTTTCCATCTGTTCATCCATATACCTTATTAAAGCACCACCTGACCACCACGCCAAAAATGCAACCTAGCAACTTTCGATGATGTTTAAGTCATGTTTTAAAAACTGACATCAGTTTAATATGGTGAGTACTCCAGACTATGAATTCTATATCCTTTCTCACTACGTGGCATCATTTTGCACTTTCAGAGAAGGAAAGTCTTCTCCACAATATCACAATGGTATTGACTTTTGAAATAAAAGGAAGACAAGAAACAGTTCATCTGTTTTCGATTACCACATATAAATGGTGACAAAATAATCTCCCAGTTACAGAGACAGATTTGATTAAAGACATCAGAGTTCAAACACACTCACTAGCTATGCAAACAGAAAGAAGTGTGCCAGCGTTTTCCAAATGCCTCAGAATATATGAAGGGAATCTATATACAAAATGTTCTACAGAGAAAAATAAAGTTCAATTAGAAATGAAGGTGCGAAACTATCAGCAACATATCCCCATTCAGCAAAGTATTTTAAACTGTTCTTTGAGCAGTCTGATGAACAAGTTATATACAGTGAAAGCTAGTGTGTGCACAGACATTTTGCTAGCCCAGGTCTAGGAAACAGAAAGGAAAAAAAAAACCTTCTTCAGTAACATATTTGAAGTAAACAGACCTGCATTAAGAGAGCGTTACAACCCTTGCTACTTCCTCCCACATGATTTAATTGAAAGAAGGTTACTGTTTAAAAACAAAAGGGCTATCTGACAAGAACATACTGACATCTGCTGGCATTCTATAAATGCATTTCTCTAAAGATTAGGATTTAATGCCCTCAACATTTTCTTCTTATCTAATTGGGCCATATAACAAATTAATATTGTCTATACATGAATATGACAAATTCAAGTAGTATTCTATAATTCCAAATGTTAAAGTGTGCATGACATTCTGTAGCTAAAGAGTCTTCACAAACATTATTCACTTCCATATTTGATTTCAAAAGCATCACAGGAAATTATTTTTGCCTAATTTGTATAAAAATGCTCAGTGATAGGACAGACAATTTACATTCAAATAATTATTTCCCTAATTTTCTTGCCAACAAAAGACTAGTATTTCCAGTTTACTATCCAAAGATTTAACAACACCTATCACTCAGGCAAGCCTCATAATAGTACCTATTGTTCCACAGTAATGGTTAGTAAATTAAAAGAACAGATTTTATTTGTATTAGCACCATAGAAAAACAATACATGTAAAGATAGCACACAAATCATCTAGCAAGCCATATATTGAAAGTGATACCTAAATACACTAGAGAAGATGCATTATCTCTTATCATTCCACAAAATCTACACAGGTATTTTGATAACCAGGTTATAGTCCAGAAGACTGAACACCTTTCCAAACTACAGCATGTGGAAGTCACAAATTGTAGTCAATGCATGTAGTTTGCAAAGCAGCTTGAAGAATGGGGTTAATTGAAGAATAGGGTTGTAAATGAGTAACTTCAAGGACATTAGGCTTTGTTAGGAACTATAGAGATAAGAAAATTGCTAAGACAAGCATGGTGCAAGAATCAGCCACAACCTGACTGGTGGTTACTGACATGACAATGATCCTAAAACTAAGTGATGAAGGCGTGGTACAATGTTTTATGATGTAATGTATAAGTAACTCAATGAATATGTATGTAATCTAATGAATAAGTATGTTTAAGGACAATATAATCACAGCCTGGTTGATGCTCGGGAGGGACACACTCCTTCTGGAGCTATCCCCCACGTCTCCCTGCGCCACAATAAAGAAAACCTGCTCATCAACTTAAATTTTGTTGGTGAGTTCCTGGAGATTACTCCAAATCTAGCTCTAACTTGGCATCACTGTGAATATGGAATAGTCTGTAAATCTTCATACACTTCTAAATTTATTATTTGAAAAGCATGTGATATATTCATTTAATGTTTGCTGTTGGAATCGCAGCTTAACATTTCCTCCCTTGTATGCTGTAATATAAAGTTATGGTTGATAATTTAAAAGCTAAATAGAGGGAATTAAAAATTGTAGATCACAGTGTCAGCAACTCAGATGCATTGCACATACATACTGAGACATAAATTTAGTATTAAAAACAATTATACAAATCGTTAAATATGAAAAACTGCCAGGCTGTGATTAGTGGAAGCAAAATACCTTCCTTAAATTTTTTGCATTTCCAAATCAACTGTCAGCTGCAAAGCCAATTCTTTTACTCAGTTCATTAGCTGTATACATTTCCTAGCTGTGAAAGGATAAATGCAAACACCAAATCCACCTTTCTACTTCATTATCTGTGTCTGTTTTTACTGTACGCACTTGTATATTTTATTCTATGCACTAACCAGCGTCTGTATTTCTTAGGCCAGACATACTAGAAGTGACAGTAGTTTTTAAACATGAAAACATACAGAGCTGTCTTCCTTACAAAAGTTTAACTAAAAACCTTACAGCCCATTAGAAAATTAGATTGATATGTGGTTCTGACAAGAGGAAGGAGAAGCAGTACCAGTTTGCTTGGTTCACATTTTTATATCTCAGCCACAAAGCAATGGTTCCCGTAGCCCTCCACTCAAAGGAAGAAGACAGTATACACCAGCCTCTTAGGCAAAACAAACAGCACAGTGCAGTGTAAAATTAAGTGTTCACTGATACCTTCCAAAGAGCTAACCAGGCAACACAGCTGGCTGCCACCAACAGACAGAGGCACAATCACAGAGCTGTAAGCGTTTATGCACCACACAGAGCATCAGCACAAGAGCAAGCATTTCATAAGCAATTTCAGAAGAATCCAACCTCTCACATACTCCTTAGTAAACACCATCCAGTTCACATGTTTAGCTATCATAAGAAACACACAAGTCAACTCATGACACCAGTCATACTTCTCTTGTCACCAGTCTGCCCATCTTTCATAAGCGTGCACACTTCCACAGTAAGAAATGAGATATTTTTCTTACTCTTTTCAGTCCTATGCCAGGGAAGACCACACATACAGAAGTGTCAAGCGGCAAGAGTACTTCATTATAACGTATTTGGAATTCCCTTTCAATTCCCCATTTGAGACAGTTTTGTATTAAATTATTCACACTTCTTACATATTAAACATCAGCAGAGCAAATTCTTAAAATGGAAAAAAACCGGAATATGTTATTACTCTAAAATCTTCCAACTTTTTAAAATACCATTCCAGATTCTTAAAATCCACAGCCGGCATTTCAGTGGAGTGAGAGAAAAAGCACATCCTTTGGAGATTCCCAAAGCCAGTTTTTGACTATGGTATCACTGGTTTCCCTTATTCTTAGACACTGCCACCACAGTCACTACACAAGTATCAGGTCTGAGACATTAATGAAAATAAAAAGAAAAATCAGACCAGCTTTTTCCTTAGCAAGTTGGAGGACTCTAAGCACAGTGATTCTCAATGGTTCAAGCTCCACCATAAACTGCCCTCGTATGTATTGGCAAAACTAACAGAGGAAGAAACATGAGGAGCTCACATGGTAGAAGATTAAAAGACACCAACAGTGTTGTTCTTCCTTGTTATGACCAGTATTCTTTCCTACTGATTTAAATGAGAGAGGATCTGTAACCATTCAGACTTACTTTAGAAACCTTCCAAGGTGATGAAACTTGAGAAGAAACTATATGCATTTTAAATAGCAAAATGAACAGCAAAGGCTGTATGAGGTGTTAGTACAATGTAATGCAGCAAGTCATTTCTCATGGCCATGTGAAACAGACATGGACTGAAGATGTGCTTTAAAAGACAGCAACACTAAGATCTGCTAATATTAGAGGTGCAGTGCTTCATTTAAGCACATTTGCGGAAATAAACCAAGTTCTTGCCTAAAATTTACCTCAGCTGATAAAGGTGTATCCATTTATGCAACTAAAAGAGCATTCTTATGTAGGCAAATTTAACTCTTTCACAGCAAAGCACAAAGAACTGCAGGTGCTGAATAGTCTGATTGTGGCACACGCAAGTTAGAAATAAGTAGAAAGAAAGAGTTCATCACCTGGGTTCACTTGCTTTCAATTTTTACCTTACCAGCATGTATTATAATTTTCTTGCGAACAGTATGATCATATACTATGAAAATTTGTAACAAAACTATTCCAAGGATGACAACAATAATTTTTTCACTCCAATTTGTATTTTAAACAACTCCTAAGAAACACAAAGATATTCTAACTTGAGAAAAAGTTAATAAATAAATAAAATTTTCCACATTAGAAATTAAGTGTCCAATCTTTCTGGCTTTTGGACAATCAGTAGCAAAATATTTAACACTTCAGCAGATAAAATATTTTATTATTGCAAAATGCAATATTCACTAGAATATACTTACCTTAGAAATTTGGATTCACATTTTAGTCTACTACTTTCTAACAGTGCAAACATGCAAAGGAA
Source organism: Bolborhynchus lineola (assembly GCA_025448015.1). Lineage (NCBI taxonomy): Eukaryota > Metazoa > Chordata > Aves > Psittaciformes > Psittacidae > Bolborhynchus > Bolborhynchus lineola. Next base: position 6,891 of record JAOEHX010037006.1, read on the forward strand.
AAATATGTCTGTTACTTTTAACGTCACAGGAAACTTCCTTATTTTCCTTTACTTTGCCTGCTTGCAAAGCTTTAACACAGAAAAGCATTATATTGACTTTTAGATACATTTACTAAAAATTGCGTCTGTTCTAAAGATGCTTATAAAGCAACACAGATATTATTCATGCCCTGTTATTATTTTATTCAACAACACAAAACCCACCAAACACAACAATAAAAAGCCCCACAACAAAACCCCAGCACAACACAATGTCAGGCATGCAATGTCAGTCAGAGATCAATTGCACCACAGTTCAGGACACAGACTGACAAAATCATCAGAATTTGAACTCTGTGGTCACCATTGTAAAATGAATTTGCTACCCAAGCCCAGATAATAGCACTGATGGGAAAGAAGATGCTGGTACCTGCATTACTATCAACTGGTGAGAGGCTTGATTTTTACCTGTATTATTGGTATTACTGCTAATTACAGAAAAAATTGCTAAAAAGCAGCCAAGGAGACAGGAGTACTCTACAACTTTCCTCCAAAAGCCACATTACCTAGAGTAAGCCTTTAATACAACCACGCACACTTCCTATCAGTACAGAACTGTATTCCAAGCAGCACACTGAAAACTTCAACCTCTGGCATCAGAAACAAAAGCCAGAGATGTGAGACATTTTGAGGAGGAGATACAGAACATTTGGTACCATATGTACCCCATTGGTACTCTGTGGGTGTATGTTTATGTGCATGCGCTCAACTATCATAACGTATGATGTTACCAACATACCCCAGCAACACTCATCAGCAACGCACTGATGTCCCTTCCAAAAGAAGGATTTTGCCATGTGTTAAACTGCCAGTTTAGCTATCCTTTGTCCTTTACTCCCCACTTTAAAAGTACCGATAAAGTCTAAAACCAGCAAGTTCCTCTTAAGTCAAGCAACTGGACATGGTGAATAACTGTGCTGGGTTTGGCTGGGAGAGTAATGGGCTGTCTTTTGGATTTGTGCTGGAACAGTGTTGATAACGCTGGGATGTTTCAGTTATCACTAAGCAGCACCTACACAAAGTCAAGGCCTCTTCTGCTCCTCACCCTACCAGTGAGGAGGTTGGGGTGCAACAGCAGGTAGAAAGTGATGCAGACAGGACAGCTGACCCCAAATGACTCAAGGGATTATTCCATACCCTGTGGTGTCATGCTCACTCAGCATGTGAAGCTGAGGGAAGAAGGAAAGAGGGACATTCAGAGTGATGGTGTCTGTCTTTCCACGTCACCATGACGCATGACTGGAAATGGCTGAACACCTTCCTGCCTTTGTGTGTGTGGCTTTTGCTTTACCTATTAACCTGCCTTTGTCTCAATCCAAGAGTTTTCTCATTTTTATCTAATGATTGTCTCCCCCACCCAATCAAGAGGGAGGGAGCAGTTCTGTGGGGCTGAGTTGCTGGCTGGGGACAAATAACATGGTTATTTGCATGTACAGGCCTCCCCCTGCAATTGCTGTCACAGACAAACTGAGAAAAATAAACTATGAAAAAAGACTGTGTGCAAACGATGTTCAAAGCATTCTGAACCCTTGCATGCTCAGAAGGGCAGCACTTTCAGACCTCAGCGTTATTACAATGCCTCATGCAAACTTTCCTATGTCTTTGACAAATCACAGGTTTAGAAGAACTAGACAGCTGCAATAATAGCAAAAATAAAACTGTTGATTGCTACTTTTTACCTCAGTAGTTCCAGAACCAACAGAGAAGAACACATAGGAAAATCAGGGGTTATCTGCACTTCCTTTTTTTTTGTCATTTTTTCTTTTCAAAGTGGAAATAATTCTAGTAGATACAAATGGAGACCATAATACCTGGATAGCTCAACACTCATGCTGGATTTTAGAAGATGGGGAAAACCCTTCAACTGAGCAAGAAAGGCTTCCTTGCTTTTGATGGTAATCAACAAAACTGACACACATCCACAACATCAGCATAACTGAACTTAATAAGAGCTATTAGCATAAGAATATAACACTTGGCAGTGCAAAAGCAGATTATCCATTTTTTAAAGACACTGGAACAATACTACAGCTTCTTGTAACAAAAACAATGGACACCTCTCATTATAACAAGAGATTTTTATGATTCGCTTATGTCTAATTATTTAAATACTTGGTTTTATTTTAATGTATGATTTTATTATCTTGTCCTTTCTCATCTATTATTTCTGTTACATGCTTATAAAAATTGTAAGGAAACTGTATCTTCCTAAATTTGATGACTAATTGCTTCTGTTTAAAAACTGTTTTAAATTATTTCTTTTCTGTAACAACAGGGTTTTACCTGGTACTCCAAGATGGTACCATGACCTCACCATTCCTTTCAGCTCCAAGAGACCCCCTACAGTGCTGCAGAACTCCTTAGATCCCAGTACCAGAAGTTTATTGCGATAAACAATTGGATACTCTATGGTAAAAAAGCACCCTCATATTTAAAATACAATAAAATATTTAAGTCCCTATAGAGAAGTTTGCACATACTGAGATTTCCAGCAACACTCAATTCCTTTTTAAAATGCATTCACGTTCAAACAAACATACATGTCTTAAGAAAAGCGGCTCCCTGACTTCAGCAAAACAGCAGCCTGAATTTATTCAAAGGCAAGAATACAACCAGGAGGACTGAGACACTGGAAAAGATAAAACCTTGGTGTAACCACATTAAAAAGAAAAAAGAAGTAAAAGAAAACAAGAAAGAAGTGTTACCATCAAGAGCTGATTATATACTTTGCTGCAGTGAAATGGCAATTCCTGAAAAAAAAACTATGCTCAAAGTGATTAAAGGGCCCCAGGTACCTGCCTGTATCATTCTGCCCATTTGAACCAGTATGTCCCAACACACACTGATTAATCAGGTTGCTTACTGGATATGACAGTTCCCAGAATGAGAACAAAAGATCATATCAGCACCAAAGCCAACTGATTGGAAGGCATTTTACAGTGGCAGGAATTAAAGTATCAAAGAACATACAACTCTAGAATACTGCTTTATACAATGAAGGAAGATTCTACTCTTGTGTATCATACCCTAGAGTGCTCTGTGCATTTAGGCTACCTGGGAAGCCCCTCATATGCTCCTCATTACAACTAGGCTGTATGGTTATTTTTCCCACAGGTTATTTTTAAGTTATCCTCAATAACTTAAAAAGGGGAGATTCAGATTGGATATAGGGAAGAAATGCTTTACTGTGAGACTGGTGAGGCACTGGCACAGGTTGTCCAGAGAAGCTGCGGCTGCCCCATCCCTGGCAGTGTTCAAGGCCAGGTTGGTCAGGGCTTGGAGCAACCTGGTGTAGTAGAAGGTGCCCCTGCCCATGGCAGGGGGGTGGAACTGCATAAGCATAAAGTCCCTTAGAACCCAAACCATTCTATGATTTCATAATTAGTTACAGCTACAGATTCGGATTTGAATCAGATGAAAGCAACACTGCAAAACAGAAACACCAAAACAGAAACAAATCAAAAACTCATGGTAGGTATCAGGAATTAGAAAACAGTAACAATGAAGGAATCTGCTTTCAGGTTGAGGACTTTCACAATGAAACAGCTGTGCAAAAGATGCAACTTGGACGATTTTTGTATCTGGCAAGAGTTCAATACTTATAATGACCAGGGGAAACCCAATCGGTCTCCTGTGGAGTCAGCTGCAGACTAACATACAATCATGATGGCAACAGAGAAGAGGTTATCATGAAGTGAAGGAGCCATTTGGAGAGTGTCCTAAATTAAGGAGTGGGAAAGGGAGGTCTAATATTCTGAAATGATCAGGAGGCTATCTAAATCCATTAATCTTCCTGCTGGGTCACTCTGTGTGCCTCAATTCAAACTGCACTCTGGGACTTCCTTAGCATTTATACTGTCACAGGCCTAAAAATGGACATCACCATGTGGAAGACAACATTTTAGGTAGGTCATCTCTGATGCTGGAGGAAAGGACATTCAAGTAACAACTCACAAGCACAGTAGACAGCTGTGGAGTGAGGGTTTGGTTTTGTTTTGGGGTTGGAAAACTGTAGAGTTTCACTGTAATAGTAGATAATATTTCATCAAATTATTTCCTGTGACACTGATCAGACACAACTACCCAGCAGCATGAAACTGATGCTTCAGGATCTTTTCCCACCAAAGAAGCAAGACTGTAAGCTCTGTGGACAAGGACTGAGTAGACTATGCTGCACCCCAGGGGAAAGTGTTACAGAATTACATAAATTTGAAGACAGAAAAAGTATTCTGAAACCAGGGATTAATACTATATTCTGTATTTTCATATAGGGACTGTTTACAGGATGTTCATTTACTATTCAATTCATTTGTTCAACAAAGTATCCACATAATATTGCACAATCCTTAATTTAGCAAAAAAATCCTAACTGTGAGAAAAGTGATTTTTTTTTTTTTTTTTTGCCAGGGCAGACAAAGATCCCAATATTGGCCTCGACAATGACTATCAATTCTTTTTCCTGGATCAGTGCCATTAAACATTGTATAATTCCTCTCTTCCTAAACTACCAAATGTCATAGAATCATAGAATTATAGAATATTTAGGGTTGGAAAGGACC
>JAOEHX010037008.1:0-24605 GCA_025448015.1 Bolborhynchus lineola
AATGAGTCTTCACCCTACCTGCTGTCTTGCCCTGACTATTGCCTAAGCAGTTTGCTGTCAGGATACAAATCTAGCTGCTTCTTGGAGTGCGGCTTCCCCCAGAGTTTAGTCTGGCATAAACATAATAGAAGATAGGATGTAAATTGGGCACAAGTATTTGAAAAGCAACTCTTTACCTTATCAAGAGCAAGCCAAATAGTTACATTTGCCTAATAAATCTAAGAAACACCCCCTTGTACCTTGTATGGTGTAAGTAGATCTTCCAGTTACTGAAATGACCATTATAAAAAGAAAAAATTACTGTCATATTTCATCCTTTTATCCTGCTTATTACATTTTGTCATTCATTTTGGCAGTTTTTATTTCTAGTTGGTTTCGATTTACCTCCAGTTAGGACACAGCAGAGAAGTGCCACTCAACTCACTGCTCCACAGGCCAGCTAGCTCCACTCAGTCTTTAATACTGACTTTGGGAGTGAGAAGAAGTGCTCTGAGTATTTCTACAGGCATTAGACTAGATTTTAATTTATAAATAAATAAATACATAAAAACTCTAAAAGACTACATGACCTAAGGAACCCGTGACAAGGAGAACGCCAACTTAATGTATGTTGCCATGCAAAATTGAAGAGCAAGTACAATGAAAGAGCTACTAGATAGGAATAGATCGCATTCTCTGCTACGCACATCTAAGCAGACCTATCAAATCAGACACCTCAAGTGATACAGGCACCTGGTGTGTGAAACCAGGAAATTCCCTTTAGACACAGTGAAAAGGTTTTTTTTTTTGATCAAACAGTGGAAGAGGTGGCCTGGAGAAGTGATAGTGTCTCCATTCCTCAAGATAATCAATACCCAACTGGACGTGGTGTTGAGCCACCAAGTCTAGGTGGCCCTGCTTGAGCAGCAGGTTGGAGCATATGACCTCCAGGGGTCCTCTGCAACCTCAACCATTCTGTGAATCCTGATTAAGCCTAGCTGTAAGAAAGATTTCAACTCAATTCTACCAGAATGGTGACTTTGCAGCATTGCAAAGACATGGACAAGTAACCTTCGCTATGAAAATCCTTATCCATTCAGTCTCTACAGAAAATAAGCACAATTTTACAAATTACATTCTTAAATTTGGGTATGTAAAAATCTACCCACAGGATTTAACCACATATCTGTCTGTAGTGGGGTTGGAAAAGGTAACATTAGATTGTTACCTCTTTTAGCTGCGTAATACAACCATCTGGTATGAGTCTATATTACTGTGTTGCAGTACTACAGTGCTTCATTACTATATTGTACAAGATAGCAGAGACTGAAGCTGATAGAGTTTGACCAGAATCAGGAGGGAAAATCTGATTTAAATTATAAATGAACAACAATCTTTTGAGTCACAGGATAAACTTTTACCATAGAAACTATGATGGACTCAGGTCTCTGTTCAACAACTGTGCTTCGTATCAGCGTTACCAATGCCAACCTACTGGCACAGCACTGAAAAATTGAGCCAAGACTTTTTCTGTGAACAGTCTGTGTTCACCACTGCTATTGATTTGAAACATTGCCCTGGGCACAAACCCAGACAGAAATGCTGTCTTATTTGTAAAGTAAACCCTGCCAACAATAGCAGAAGTGATAATTATCGTACAAGAATCAACATCCTCCCAGCAGGTAATGAAATAGAAATTCAAGAACACATGTATTTTGCACATTTTTTGATATCCATCTAGCCAGAATAAAGCAAAACAGGTAGGAAAGACACAGTGGAACAACATCTAGTCTGAAAAATGCCTTTCCTTTTAAAGCACAAAGAATTCATGCACTTACAGACAAGCAAATTAGAAGGGCTGGCACAGATGAAGTTTAAAAGAATTGTAAGATTTCATGTACAAAAAGTTCATAAAATAGCTAAAATGTCTTATTCTAAGACACTTGAGAAATCTTGTGTACTGTTTCAAAAACTCATGTGAAATGAACACTTAATTTTAGTATGCAATTTGGCTCAGAGTCAGAAACTTAAAGGTCCTATTTTAGCAGCCTGCCTGCTTCAATAAGAAGTACACAAGTTATTCAAATGCACAAACAGCATGCCAAAATCAGCAATGCCAAATCTTACAATTGTTTATTCACATACTCAAGGGAGAGTGTTAAAATTACTCTACTGGAGTTCTTTTATACTTGCACTTTACACCTCTGTCTTTATTAGCTGTTAATAATACAGTTCAACATTACAAACTGCCTACACACCCTGATCTAGCTTTGTATTCTAACTGATCAAACTTAGAGTCATGCAAGCCTGAACTTATCTTATGATTAGCCCCCAGGCATTCAAACCCTAATTTTTACCATGATGTCACAGACTTTTCTTTTGAACTCTCAGTGTAGTCGGGTGTCTGCTATTTAACTGCAACCTCAAAAAGTGAATGCTGTGCTCAGACCAGTCAGATCGCAAGAAAACAGGATATCTATGGACTTCAGAGAAAGTTGCTCTGAAGCACTCAAGATAAGACTTCAGTTAATGTAAATGTAAAATTTTTTTGATTTAGAAAAGGCTTAAAATTCAAAAAGGCCACTCTTAATTCTTGCCTTCTGTCCAAAAAGTAATGGGATTTGTTCATAAGAACAGTATAGTGAAAGGTAAGAAACTGCTGCTAGTCATGCTGAACTGTATGGCTTTGTTGAACTCATCCATGTCTTTGTATCTTTATTCTTTGTCCTTCGCTTCCACCACAAGTTCTTTGTGCTGCTCTGCTCTGCTCCATCATTTTGTCTTTTGTTTTGACATTATCTAGCACTGTGGGGCAAGGATACCAATTAATCCAAGTAAGTGTGCTGAAAACTTCAGTCTTACAAGGATAACAAAATTGATAGGAGGCAAAGCTCAAATTGCTGCGCTATCCCTTGGTATGTCCTGTGTGCTGATGGAAGACCAGGGGAAAACTTAGCTCACCACCACATGGGGAAAGAACAAGAAGGCAGATGGAGCACACAAGAGTAATCCCTGCCAAGTCAGATGGATGATGCCACACATTCAGAGCTTTTCCCAACTTACACTGCAACCTTTGGTCCCAATCACCTTCTTGCTCTGTTCAAGCCCTATTTTTCCAACTGGTCTGAAATAAATGCAACTCCCATTCACCTTGAGCAGAAGCAGAGAAGCAGTAGATATATTCTCCTTGTAAGGTATTTCTAGCTTAGTGAGAAAACAAAACCATAAATTGATAAAACAGACATCCATGTTTACAAATAACCATGACTCATGAAATACTTTTTATAAGCAAAACCTGAGCTGATTGAAAGGACAACTGGCTTGAGTCAGAACAACACCTGCAAGGCAATACTCTAATAGCAATGAGGAAAGCATAATTTGAGAGACTGTAATATGCTGAAAGAAAGAGGAGGATGTAGGCTACAGCAAGACAAATCCATGATAATGGAGGAGTGAATACAGTGAAGATACACAGAGAGTCTTAACAAAGAGCTCAAAACAGACATAAGAATGGAGAACAAACAGGTTAAGGGATTTTTAGGTAAATCAGAAATTAAAGGTATCTGGAGATTTTTTTTTTCCCAGGAGTTTATAAGTAGCCAGAGCAGTATCAGAATCACTAAGGAAGGATCATGCTTTTGGGAAGATACTGGACCTGCTCCTAGACCAACAAAGGAAGAAAAACTCTTTCTAGGAATGATAAATACCTACTATATTCCTTTGTTGTCCATACTGTTCCTCCTGGAAGGTTTCTAAAGAGTTTTTAAGGAATAGTCCATGACTTGGTCATATACTGAATCCTTCAATTTTGAGTTTCTGCACAAATTTAACTAACTCATAAGACAGCTTGCCATAAGACAAAGACTGGGCCATTCTTGTAAAAAAACTTCATCTATCTCTTTAACCCTGCTACGCCATTTTGTAATGCTGGCTTCCATAAATATTCTACCTATTTTGCATATACACAGATTCCTAATTGTTCATTCTGTCAGCCTGCATACAAGTGAAACACAGACATCTCCTACAATATAACCAGAACATTTCTTCCAAAGACCTTCTAATGAAGTGTAATGAGTCCATGGGTAGAGCTTGATGCATTTTTCTCCTTCTCCCACCTGTCTCCAAGATTAAAAACACATTCAAGGGTGGGCAGAATTAAGCTATTTACAATTTCCATTGTATTTTCTTATGGAACATAGATCAATCAGTATCAAGAAGCTCACAATTTTGAGACACACTTGAAAAATTTACTTTCATACCTTGCACACCTTGGCTTTGAAAATAGAATTTAATCCCTGATGACACTTTTTCCCTCAGTGATGATGCCATTTAACTTCTTTATTGCCTCCTGTGAAAGGCTTTCTGAACGTCTAAATACTTCCTTCAGTGTTTAATAACTTGTACTCTTCTTCTGTGTACTAAACAAAATCAGAATAACTAATTCCTTCTGTCCTTCACCTTTTCACACTCTTCTGTTTCTACCATTCATTAAGAACATATGAAAAAGTAGTCCTGAAGATCTTTCCTTAGTGGTTCTGGTAGTGCTCTTGTGATTTACCCATAAACTCCTGGGGGGGGAAAAAAAAAAAAAAAAACAGAAAAACTCTTCAGATCCCTTTAATTTCTGGTTTACCTAAAAATCCCTTAGCCTGTTTGTTCTCCATTCTTATGTCTGCTCTGAACCCTTTGTTAAGACTCGATATGCAGCTTCACTGTATTGATTCCTTCACTACCATGTATTAAGCCTTGCTCTAGCCTACATCCTCTTTCTTTCAGCATATTACAGTCTCTCAAATTATGTTTTTCCTCATTGCTATCAGAGTATTGCCTTGCAGGTGTTCTGACTCAAGCCAATTGTCCTTTCAATCAGCTTAGGTTTTGCTTATAATGAGTCACAACCTCAAGCTCCTAGATTTTAAAACTGCACACCCAGCTTCAGGGGGAGCATAATAGTTTGAAAAACAACATATACCAACAAATCTTTATATTTCCCAGGGATGTAAAAGGATTCATTAGCTTCTGCCTTGCTTCTACTAGCAGCCTGTTAGTACTGATGCTTTCCAACAAATCAATTTGCCTACATTCCCCTCTCAAAGGACAGGCTATACTTCCAGCATTGATGGGAAGAGAAGGCTGCCTGGACTCCAGAGCAGACTGGGAGAAAAAGACTGTCTCACCCACACCCTCTGTGACTTTTTGGCTTGGAAAGCAAGTCCAGCCAAAGGCTACCTGAGTGCAAGAGCCAACCCTCCCTGATGAGAAAAAAATCCAAGTCAGGTTTTTGGGGGTGTAAAGTACTCCAATGGGAGCTACATTGATTTACACCAGGAAAGAATCTGTTTCCCTGAAGGATTCCGCATTGGCACTTATTTCTCCATTTGTCCTTTTGTTCAGTGTCTATTCTAAGTCCTACCAATTTAGTCTTCTAATTGAAATTCACGTTGAAATAGCGTAGATTTTTATTGAGAAAAACATTGCTTTTGATAATAAGCAAATCTTTCCAGACATTATATGAATGAAAATATTGTTTGTGACAACTAAAATGTCATAAGAGCAAAAAAACATTTCAAACACTTTTGCATTCATTATAACAAATTCTGTCTGAAAATCATTGGCCAGATTTTGTCCTCCCCAGATGAGAGTGCAAAAATAAAACCAGGAGGAGGCTTCTAATGCATAAGCTTTTGATGACCAGTCTAGCAACTGTTTCCCCAGCCTAACTTGCTGCCCAGACTGAAGACTGACAACTCACCTACCACACAGCCCATCAGCTGCTCTGCCTGTGATCAGCAGCGCTGGGATATCACAGGTCTGCACAAATCAGCAAAGATTAGCAGAAGAATAAAATCTACCAATCTGTTCAGCTAGATTATCTCATTCCAGCAATCACCACTGTTTAATGAGAAAATAGGTACTAATTAACCTCTCTGCCTCTTTGACATCCATGCTTAACAAGCTTTTGTTCTGTAGTTAAGCCCATAAGGATAATTCTTATACTCCTGTGATTATCTTCTGAATTTGGAGGCTTTCTTTGAAATTTATGGGATCACATGGTTGCAGATGGTGCTAATGGTAAAAGTTATTTTCTTAGGGACAGGAGCAAAACAAAAAGTGGGATGTCACAATCTGACAGACTGCAGAGAAGTTGTAGTTTTCTGTGTTATCATTATCTGCAGTCTTCCAGATTGCAGGGTGCCTTGTACCTTCATTTTCAAAAAAGAAGGAAAAAAAAATTATATTTGCTTTCCAATCAATATCTGAAAAAAAATCTAAGCTATGGGATAGTCATAGAAAAATCTAGGTTTCTTTGCAGTCAAAGACTACAAAGAAAAATTAGTTACTTAAATAGGGATTAGGCACTGAAAGTCTTTGGAGATGATACTCTGAAAAAAACTGGGTCTCTCATCAAGACACTAAACTGCTTGATCCGACAAAACACATATAAGTTATTCCACTCACTTTGAAGATTTTACTCACATACTTAAACATGAGGTACTTGGGTATGCTATTCCACATACTGGCAGTAGGATTTAGAAGCCCTCGTATCAAGTCCTACGACAGCAATGTAAGGATAAAAAAATCCCCAGCACCTTAACTGAAAGCATTATTTGCTCAAGGACATATATAGCTTTTCCATTTCACAAAATTAAGAATGGAAAATCAGACAGCTGGTTGTCTTTCTGTTTGGTACTGCTGGAAGACTCTTCAATACAGTGGTCTGAAGAAGACACTGGCAGGGCGGGGGGAAAAGAGGAGCTAAAGCAAAAAGCAACAGTCTTCCTGCAATGGCTTGCCAAGAAAATGAAAATGTGTGAGACAATGTGTTAATGAATATCAGCACATATGCACAAGCACTGGTGATTTTGGTAAGGCAAAGCTTTGCAATTAAAATGCCATTCAAAATAGAGGTAACTATGACAATCAACAAAAACCCACTTTAAGGCAGGCGACATACTAATGTGTGTGTAAGATAATGCACCCTAGTTCTCTCCAATAACACAATAACTATACAACTGAAAATAGAAGACATTTCATTCAGAAATCCAAATGGAGTATTTTAATCCTGGTATCTTTTATCTTTGCTTTATGATAATTACTAACGAAACATTTAATTTTATTTGAGTGAAAACATCAAGTTATGACTTCATGACATTTCATTTATAATTACTCATTTCATCCCCTTATTAATTAGCCATTTAAATTACTGTAACATGGTGACTTTCATAAAATTTCTCTGTAAAGTTCTTCCTAACATCTAGCAATGGCTTTTATTGATGAGGTATTGTCCTCACACCCGCCACCTTAGCTAACTGTACACCCAGGAAACTGTTGCAGCTCTCCTCAGTCTTTCCTTCTCCCTTCTTTTCTCCTACCAGATTAAATAACTTTTTCTCTCATTCTCATAACCCAAAATTTCAGCCCACTGTCTCTCACCTAATCAACAGCCACTGACATGTCTCTTTGAAGCCTCCAGTACATTTTGAGACACCTCTAGATCTAACAGTCCATTCCTTGGGGCTTAGGCTTCATACGTTGTTCCTGCTCTTCACTGCACTTTGCAATTGACCCTTCAGGGTTTGGATGTGAGGACTTTTCTGAACACATGGTGCTAAAACAGAGTACCCAAGCTGAGGCTGTAGCTGAGCTTAAATAAATCTCTTCATGCACTACACTTCTTTAGATAACCCAGCACAGCATTTCCTATTATCTAAATAGTAGGGCATTGCCTATCCATGATGAGTCACTGACCTAACACCACATCATCTTTTCAGCAGAAATGCCACCTAACCAGCAGCTCCCCCAGTTTTTCACATATTCTTCCTCATGTGGAGGACTCTACATTTGATTTCTGGGTAGCATTCTATTTAATTTAAATTTTGATTATAGCTGTGAATGTATGACTTTGCAGCCAAACTCTGCAACTTTTCAAACAAAAAATCATCTAAATCTCATCTGTAAAAAGCAGAGGAAAATACAAAATAGATTAGCATTTCTTTCAAGTCTTCTATATACTTTACTTACTCTAAAATAAATTATAAACCTGTCCACACTGGAAACAAAGGAGAGAAGGGGTGGATAAGTGAATAAAAGCCATCAAATTAAATGCAGTCAAAACATGGCTATAAAAACATCAAACTGTCCTAATCAATCACAGCAGAATTTGTTACAATTCCACATATTTCTGTTCATCAGCTAATAAATCACAAGAACTGATAGGAAAGTCTGGATCTTTTTTTTTCCTGGCTTTGCCTTTGCCCTGGTGGTAACACTGACAAGTGTTCCTCATCACTGCACTTTCACTTCCTTTTCTATTCAAGGGAGGACAAAAATAGGTGTTTCTGACAGAAAGAAACTAAGGCTTCAGTTGTTAATAAATTTAAAATTTTCTAAAGAACTTTGTATTAGAAAAGACAAAAAAATGATTACCAACAGATGGGGCTTCACACAACCTTTGTATACACTGCCCCTAAGGAAGCGCTTCCCAGTAATTTTACCCCTTTGCTGTTGGCATGAATGCTCACAGACTTTTGCAGAGGAACAGAAAAGGACAGTTTTGCAATGTGAATGGAAACAATGATTCTTATCACTTTGGAATACTTCTCAATGAAATAATCTGAAAGATATTCAGATAGCAAGAACGAAATAAGAACCCTCTGTGAAATATTTAAAATCTGATGATTAAATGCCTTAACAATAAAAGCTCTTCTCATCATCTGACTCAGAAAAAGGACAAGATGAGCAAAGCAGTGTTTCCCTTCAATAACTTACTCTAAGGGTGAACTGGTTTTGGGTTTTTTTTGGGTTTTTTTCTTTCTACCTTTTTCTATCTTTTGTACCAAATTAAAATGGAACTACCTAGGAATGGACTTTTTACTTGGAGATATAATCATAAGGAACTCTCCTGTACCACTCATTTTCATGAGCATCAGCAACCAACTTAATATTGTATATTTGTTTAATCAAAGAATAAGGAAGCTTTTATCAAATTAAGCAATTGCCTCAGTTCCATCTTTTTATTCTTAAAAGATTAAATCAACTGGATTCAAAGATTTTTTCAGGTCTGAATCCAGGAAAGATTATTAACTGTCTCCAAGATGCAAGAAGAACTGGAAAGCAAATTTAATCCCACTCAAATTTTATGCGAACCTAATAAACAGCAGCAATATTTAACTGACATTTCAAGGCTCAGAAGCAGAATCATTACATTTGTTAGCCTTCAGTCTCATTCCTTCATTTTGCTTTAGTGCAGGAAATGTGATGCAGCAAAAACTTGTCAAATATTGCAGAAATCGAAAAAGCAAACTAATATACTGATAAAAAAGGTTCACATTCAGTGATGGAAGGTCATGCTGAACTGCAAAGTGTAATAACTGATTCTAAATCTAGTTTTTCAAGTTTCAGTCATGCTATTTTCATTGGCAATGTTATAAAACTGTTGAGAGACTCCACTATAAAAAGTTGAATAAAAATATCCACATCTCCACATCCACCTCAGCTAACCCTTTGCTTATTTCTGTATTCAAAGCAACAGGGCGTGCTCTAGTAGAAACCCTGTGGTAGCAAAAATATGGATCAACTACATCCCTACCCTGTCCATGACAGCACAGGTATTTAACAGAAATTTTCACAACTAATCTAATTAAAGTAACTTCCAAAGCCCTCAACATATACACAGATGACCTGGCCTTCATCCAAGTGAATTTACGCTCTCCCCGAAGTACAACATGTCTTCCTTACAGTACCATCAGTGCTGAGAATACAGCACCCTGAAAGGAGAAGTGGGAAAAGCTTCATGCAACTCAAGCAATTATCAGATTACATCTCAAAGACAGTGTTGGGAAGTGCATGTAACAGACCTTAGGGGCTTCTATCAGTAATATTGATGCTGAATTATGGTGAATAAGGAAAGCTACCATAGGCATCACGCCATTTTCTAATGACATTACTTCTACACCGGTCAGAAACACCTACACAGCTCATGAATAGAATACCAACAGACATAAGTCAATTGGAAACTTGCTGAATGCTGGAAAACTATTTGGACTATTATAGCTACATTAATGGTAATATATATGTGGATGGATTAGACTGAGTAAGCAGAAATGGCAACTGGAAAGGAAGATTGCTGCAAACATATTTATTTGCAGATTTAATTAAAAGTTTAGAGAAAAGAGTATTATCATATGACATTTGCAAAAGCTGCTGAAGATAGTAAGAAATTGCTAGAATTTGCTTCTCTGAAACAGCCCAGAGCCAGTGACTTCAGAAACACATAATATCTGCCTCCCAAATAGTAACTCTTTCAATTTCTTAGTCAAAAATCTTATGCCATCGGTCAAAAATAATCACTACCTAATTATTTGTATATTCATGTGCGATCCACTGACTAATCCCTTTTCATAGCTATAGACATGTGTTCAGAATGTAGAAACAATCACTGCAAATGGTATAACCTTGCTGATTTTTCCCAGAGCCTAAGAATGGCTGTAGGCACATCACAAAGAAAATAAAACCCAAGACAAATAGAGAACAACCTTCTGCCTACAAAGTGGCTCCATACAGATAAGGCCAAGCTGACTAGGATGGTAGGGGAATGAACCAGAAACATCAAAGATCAAAGTGTTGAGGGGTACAGCGTGGGAGAGGTCACAGCAGCCTCAGGAATAGCTTTATGCAGCATTTCAATCGCAACTGCAATCTCAAACCAGGGACTGACAGAGAAGTAAGCTTTGAATGCAAAGTGAAAAAAATGAGTTTTACACAGGCTCAGAGGACTGAATGAGTTCCAATATTAACTGACGGGAGATGCCCATGAAATATTTTAGAAAAAAAAAAAAAACTAAAAACAACTGGGGCAGTCATCATGCATCCTCCTGATCAGAATGGAAATTTCTATCATAATACATTAATTTTCAGTACTCCTGTAATATATGAAGCAAAGTTAGGGTAGGAAATTCATCATCATTTTTCAAATCCAAATAATGACTGAGCACAATATTTTACAAGTGAAAGCTGTACTACCTGAAAAGTCACATTTCCTGCTTAAAACAAAGTAACAACTTGATCTCTGTGTTTTGCAAAAAAAAAAAAATATTTAGAAGCTATCTCTAAAGTCAATGTATTCCCAGATGAAAATCTTGAGTCTCCCATGCTAAGGCTGTAAGCCTAGAGGGAAATGGTGATAGCTCAGATATCTCTCGGCAGTAATTACAACCAACAATTTTGTTATAAAAGGCAACAATTCCGGGTTTAGAACAACATAGAAAATTGCCTCCACATCCCTGGTATGAAAACTTTGTCCCATCCGACATGCCTCATCATCAATTATCTGGTAACGATAAATCTTTTAGAAGCCATGAATGGTGTTGCAGGACCAATTCACTAAATCTGCCTTAACACACTTGAGAGATAATTGAGATGTCAAGCCTCATCAATATCAATCTACTCTAAGTAAGGACAAGGGGAGAGGGGAAGAATGATAATGAATAATAACATTATGTGAAGCTAGTTAACTTATAGCATAGAAAGAGATAAATATCAGTCACCAATCTAAATGTCCTTGAATTTCATGGAAGTCTGGGCTTACAAGCAAACTTAATTCCTTAAAAAGCTTCTTTCCATAGAAATTGATTATCTGTTTACAGAGTAGCAGTCTTTTTTTCTATTTTAACTTCCAAGGTTTAACCTTTTTTTCCAACTCTAACTTAACACACAGGAGGTAAAATAATGAGTTTGGATAGCATATAGGAAACATCAGTAAAATATTATCTTAAAAAAAACCCTAAAATGCTTCCTGACAAAGCAGAGGAAGCGAAGTGTCAGATCTCTCAAGAGCTCCAAGCCTCAGAAGAGGCTTCTGCCAATTTTCAGCAGTATGAATTTTTCTCTGTGTCATTCTGAGTCACTGGCTGTAGATCTCCTCCTAATCAATACACAGGCATATACATGCCACATTACTTTCTCAAAGGTCTTGCATCCCATTTATCGTCCATTCATTTTGAAAACTGACATTGCTCAAAATCACATTTCCTTTTCCCCATCTATCCCTTCCTCCCTTTCTCTTTTCCCATTTCCCTCCCCTCCCCCTCCAATCCTCTTTGTGATATCCCCTTCTCACAAAATAGCATCTCACTCTCTCCATCTGCTTCTTCAACCATCTGCTTGCTCCTTCCCTTCCTTCTTGCTGGATAACTCCACAGTCTCTCTAGTGTAACTTCTCAGTCTCCCTGTAATATCCCTAAAAACTCTTTTCCTCTTCTATTCAAAAATAGTAAGTACTGTGAGTGTTCCATGCTAGACCTTGTGGGGGGAGGAAGGGAGTGCAAAATAAATACCCATGAGTTTAACAACCCTTTGCCTTGACAGCTGCAAGGTACTTTGTAAGCTTCATGTTTCACACTGCTCCATTTTATTCAAAATGCCATGGTCAAACTGGCCTGCTTTTCTTGATGGGGTGTTCTGGCCAACCCATACCACTTTTTAAATCAACTTCATTAGCCATTTACATCCCACAGTATTTTCAAATTTTCCATCATCAGGTCCACTGCCCTGAGCAGCTCTTTCTTGCCTGGCATCTGGTGTCATCCTCTGCCAGTTCTGCTTGGTTTACTTTGATCTCATCCCACAAGCACTTCCCTGACTTCCCTGCCTTCTCCTTTTCAGACACTCTCTGCCTGGAATCAGTTCTTGAATCTGATTACTACACCATTTCCCTCTTGCTCACCCTCTCTTTTCTGCTCTGCCAAAGACTGTCATTTTTATCACACACAGAACTAGAGAACCCTTCAATTCAAGATAGAGAGGGAAAATATTACATTTAAATACCAACAAACATCCATTTCCAAGTCTGTGCCTTTCATGTTTCTAAAACACCTGGCTTTCTGTTATTCATTTTATTTCCCTGCTTTGCTTCTTTTCACAATCCTTCACCTCCCAGTACCTGCATTATACGTTTCTTTATGCCTAATCATTTTCTGTTCATCCCCTTGGTTTATGCTTTTTTTCCCCTCTGTGCTTCTCAGTGAACATGGTAGGTTACTACCAGATCTTGTTCTGCCTGAGAACAGCCTACGTCATTCTGGATGATACACAAATAACATAGCAATTAAAATTCAAGAAGGCAAAATCAGAGAGATGGCGTTGACTCCCCTCCCCCTCCCCTTCCATTTTCTTATCAGCTACTGACATTTGGAAAATTTCAACCAACTCAAATAACAAAATTTTGTCTCAGTTTCTCAGGAAAGTAAGGCTTGTAAGATAACAACTTGTTGATTGGTTCTACCCTAGACACTTCTGTAACCATAAATCAGTATCAAACAATACAAAGACAGCAAGGACCCTTTAGTTATCAGTGATGAAGCAAAGAAACAACCTAAATTAATATCTTCATTCGCTGTGGGATACAGCAGCCACCTGACCTGACCAGCAGAGTAGTTTGGGCCACTCATCAGTACATGCCTGGCTTGGAAGCAGCCAAAGCACCTCTGGCACATGCCCAGCGCAGGGTAAAGGAAGGGAGCTGGAAGGACTGAGGGGAGCCTGCTAACCAAAATAACTGTAAAAGCCAGCTTCCCTAAGTTTCCCTGCTTTAAGTAAAAAGATCAGGGGCTTAGTTTTGTATTATTTCACCTAATGCCAAACTACTGCCTGTGCCATAATTTCACGATCCTTTTCCAGGTCCAGAAGATCATTAAGAACACAACTCCGATGCACTAATATCCATAACACAGACGAAGCATTTTTCTTTTCGTTTCCCCGACCAGAGAAGGAACAATGTGCTCTCTACCTTTTCTGAATTATACTGGGATTTGCAGTCACCAGCTGTGTTTTCAATCCAACGTCCTTGCTGTATTCACTGGATAGAGGAGGAAGGTTGCACCTGTGCACAGAAAGACAGTCAAGATTTCAAATGGCATTCAGGATTGACGGGCTTCAGCTTCATTTTTTTTTAATCTGCATGTTTGCAGGTGTGGGGTTTGTTGTTGTTTTGGTTTTTGCTTTAAGAAAGCAGGTTGTCAGAAAACATGGAAGTGCTGTATAAATATGAGACTGTGCTAAAGATGTTCCCTACTGTTTCACAACTATAAGCACAATAGGTCAATTTTGTACTAGATCATTGGGAAATGCAGAAATAATACCTTTTGCAGAGACAACCTTATGTAACTACCAAGCAAAGACACAAACTTGGCATTTCTGACAGGCTGAAAGGCTGTGGAAGAAGCCATTATTACCTACAGAAAATACTTTTTTCCCCAAAAATAATTTTAAAGTTGTGTTTTTCACTCTATTCTGTGTTATTTACCAGTATCAGGCTCCAGAGTATTACCATGCTGTGTTATTTTAAGATTACACATCTTGCAAACCACAGGCAACTGGCATTTTTAATATTAGACTGTGAGGTATCTTCAGCATACAGAATTTATGAAGAAAACACAAAGAAAAAATTTAAGTGGCTATTTGAATATGTGCATCTCACAGTCTTGCTCTGGGTGATAACATAATAAAGAAAAAGTGACTGAGCAAATTTACTTTGGAAAGCAAAGAGCCAAGACTCCAAAAATAGAAGTAGTGAGAAACCTTGAGACAATGAAGTCCTAAATGCTCCATAGTACAGACCTAGAAAAAGGAGGAAGGTGCAGCAGATAAAGATGGAAATACATTCAAACAGTACAAAAGCTTATGCACTGCTCCAAAAATTAGAGTCAGGAAAAATCTACTCAGCAAGCGAGGCTGCACAAAGTGTTGGCTGCACTTTCATATGATTGGTTTTGTGCAGCATCCAAGGGAGAGGGCAGTAGTGTGCACACAGAATACTCTCTGCTATTTTTGTTAATACAAAACATCCAGACTCTCTAAAGAAAAAACACTGTCATGCTATATTTGCATGTGTTTGCATACAAATGCCGGCTCTCAAAACCATATTCTTAAATTCACATAATCAGGAAATGCCAAGGAGAAGGACAACAAAGTCCCACGTATATGGAATATAGATGAATTCAAACACATTCAACAAGAAAAAAATTAACCTTTCCAGGAATACCTTCTTTGTCACATGACTACATTTGTTAAGATGTGCAGATTGTTTTGAGATTTCAGTTAGGAAACAGCTTCTAGTTTGATTTACCACAGTTTAAGAGAAGCTAGATAACTTCAAAAGAAGTCAGAAAACAGGAATCAAAATAAGAGTTCTCAGAAAATGCAAACTTTGATGAGGGGAAACAAAAAAAAGGCAAGAAAGACTAGAACCACGAGGGAAATTCAATTCCCAGATGAAAAGAATGATAAAACCTTAAAAATCAAGAAAGGTTTGAATAAAATAAAATATAATAAAATTTAAAAAATAAAATAAAAGCAATAAGTTGTTCCCTGTACCTGCACTGGGTATCATACAAAGTAATTTAATACAATTAATACTTTTGAAAAGGCTGTAGAAACTCTTTCAGCAGCAGTTTTCAATGGCAGGTCAAACAAATATTTGTGAAGCAAGATATATAAGTGTTGTGTGTCAGAGGAGAAAGATGGTATAAATGACCTCTGGCAGATTACAATATAATGCCTTCTGATTTGAATAAACACAAACTCATAGGCAAGCTTATAAGAAGCCAATTTTAGTTGAAGCATATTTGAAAGCACTATAAAGGATCAAGAATTCTCCCCAGTTCTTATTATCGTAATATCTCAATAATTAAATTTCTTTCACAGGCCAGTCTCAGGTGCATTATTTAAACACATCTAATTCCTTTCCTCAGTAAGTCTCATTCCCACCTTGTCTGCACGAAATATTAAGAAACAGCCTGAGTATCCAGAGGGAACTGCAAGAAATCAGTTGGTTGACAGAAACTTCTGCGATCTTCAGACTGTTTTCCTGAACAGGTCAGCAGAGTGCCAAGTGTTGCACAGGTGAGGTACACACCAAGAAACAAAGGAGTCATCCTAAGAAATTTCTTTTTCATTATTTTACTCTTGCATTTGGTACTCAGGAGTGAGCATGTAAATGTACAGAAAAGAAAGAAGCACCAGGCATTTTAGGCCAGCATTTTTGACACAATCCTAAACGGAAGACTAGAACATATTGGTCTGCCATATAGAAGAACAATATGACTTAGATACAGCCTTCAACTGAGGAAAGAAAATCATCCAAAGGCAGAATGGCCCATGTCTTTTTCACATCTGAGACCTTCCAACTCCTATAGGTAAGAACAGCTGCAAGGGTAAAATGAAACAGATCCTTCAACCCTCACCAGGCAGAAATGGCTCTTCTGGGTTTGGTCCAGACAGAAGCCTATTTCACTGCAGGTGCAGAGAATCTAGGCAACTTGGCTGATGCATATGTGCTTGGTAGATGCTGTGTGACTATTTTTGAATGTTATCATATACTAAACACTAGGGACTAATATGAATTTAATAGGTAATTGCAAACATTCATTTTTTTTCCTTTGTGACACCATGGCCAACGTCAAGACAATAACTGCATAAGGCAGCTGAAAGCCATGTTTAAATGTCTACCAACCCCAAAGTGCCTCCTCTCCACCTCTCTGGGAGACAAGCAAACCGCAGCACAGCCATGGAAAGTGGATGGAGGAAAAGAAGAACTGTGAGATATAGAAATATCCCATCAAAATCTAATGACAAAAAAATTGTGGCTCTTCTGTCAAAATACAGACAAAAGCATTGCTTAGGGTTTAGTACCCAACACTTCTCTCTCAAAACAATCATTAGCATGAAGGGAGGGGAAAAATAAATTTATTTTCTTAGAAATAAAGCTTACGAACTTGAAAACTAGCCAGATATCAGAATGGCCTATTATAACCACACTATCTAAACATGAAGACCAAATGCTATGCACCTTTTTCATTGCAGACGCAGTGTGCTATGCCTTAGGGCATGAAAACTGCTGCTCTTTTAATCTCTATGTTGATACAACTGCATTTGTAGAAAATTCTCAGCAATAAGATGAGTTTAAACTCATTAATCAACCCTGGTGATGACAATAGATCAGAGACGATGGCTGCAGTCATATGACAAAGTTCATGGAAGTACACTCAAGTGAAATCAAAAACCACGTGAATGGAAGGAAAGAACAAGGGCAGTACCTGGCATGACATTTCGCACTGCGGAAATATTTTCAAGATGTCACACAAATTTCTTTTTTTTTTTTTCTAATGAAAGATGTTATGCAACCCACTGCTGTGCTCCTTCTCTCTCAGCTCTCAGATTATCAAAATCAGCTTTAGGAAAGATCAACTAAATCCTGTCTTCCACCTGCTATAAAAATACTTTCTCCCAGTAGTGCCTTAGTTGTGGCCCAAAAGAACTGAAACATTTTCCATAAACATGAGTGCACATCACTGATACAATACAGCCTGCAGGCAGCTACTGGGATTTTTGCAGGATTCTCCCTATCACTTATTTCCAATTCAAAATAAGTCCTGCACAGGTAATGGTTGCTCTACCCTGCCTGGAAAGAAAAGGATTTTTTCTGATCAACAACTGATGGGTTTGTTTAGGTTTTTCAAAATAAAAAAGTTTCTATTGTTTTTTGTAACTGATTGCTCCTACAGAATTCCAATTTTCCATTTCATTTAGATAATATTACCATGGTATATACCCTGCAGTTTTGTATATTTAGTCTGTGGAGCATCCAAGGAATTTTGCAGTAATGGCAATCAACACACTGCCTCTCTCCCCCTGGTCGTTACATCTTCTCTTCCATAAATGCTCTAAGTATATGTTTCCTTTTGCCTTTAGTTTGTTGTATTCCTTTCCTTTAACACTGAAGGCATTTTGCATCTTTGAGTTGCAAACCTGAAATCACAATAATACTGCTTGGTTTGCAGAAAATTTGTATGTCTTTATAATAAGCCATCAGGATCTCACAAGAAGACCAGCTAAAGTGGGTGTTCATTATGTAACCATCTCAAACCCTAAAGAAACCCCATTTCTCAGTCTCTTTGGGAGCACTCCTCCAGTCTCTCCCTTGTTCATGTTTAACAGGGAAGAACTAATTTCTGTCTTTCCTTCTTACAGAATGCAGACATAGAAGGTGCCAAATTCAATCACGAAATTGCAGCTGCTTCAGCATCCCTCCTGACAGGCTTTAGGAAGGCTGGAGAGAAAGGAATTGTGAGGAATTCCAAAAACTCTGCATCAAGGAAAGGAGGAAAAGTTTGGCCTTTCCTCAATCAGCCATCCAGAAGTCAACTTGAGGGAAGAAAAACACAGAGAGATTTTAGCTTGTTCCAGCTCACGTCTTTAAGTCTTTCCCTATAATTCAGTACTTACTGATGCATATGATGGCATTTAGAGTTGCAGAAGACAGAAGACAGGATGAGTGGCAGGATGAGACCCTGCCTAATGCTGCATAATTAAAAGAGAAAAGCAGCACCTCAGTATCTCTTTGTGACACTGCACAATCTGCCACAACCTGACCCAACTCATAT
This sequence comes from Bolborhynchus lineola, assembly GCA_025448015.1. NCBI lineage: Eukaryota > Metazoa > Chordata > Aves > Psittaciformes > Psittacidae > Bolborhynchus > Bolborhynchus lineola. Next base: position 18,420 of record JAOEHX010037008.1, read on the forward strand.
GCAGTCCCCCACTCTACACATCCATTTACAGAGCCAGTCAAAACTCTTGTTTTGCCTCTCCTCACACTCTGACCCAAATCACTTGTGTAAAGCATCCTGCAAAGGGGGCAGGGAAACAAGGCAAATTATAACTGATTAATCGTAACTGAATAGCCTTGAAAAGTCCAAGACTTAAAAGGGGAAAGGGAGACAATGTGTCATTCAGGTTTCTGTCTTACCGCATCACAAAATCTGCTTGATCTATTTGTTTTCCGCAGCCGCTCTTTTTCAGGATCCCACCGTTTCCCACCACAGAGCATTTCTTCAGTGGCAGCTGGAAGGGAGTAGCCTAGCAACACAAAACAAGGACCAGTTTTACAGAGAACACACACATCTTTGTAGCAGCTGCTCCTGAAGAAGCCAGGGAGCTGGCAGGGCTCAAAGTGAAAGGAAGAAAAGGGAGAATTAGGAGCTAGGGAAAAACCAAAGTACAGATATTAGCTGGTAAGTAGATGTAGAACAGGTCTTATTCTCACTTGCTAAAGCACACAACACAACAGACGTGATACAGAAAATAACAACATTTCTGCTAAACCAAAACTGCCTAAGGTCATGAGACCTACTGACCAAGCCACACAGTGAGCCTTCTAGCCAAGCTGCAAGGACACAGGGGAAATAAGGCAACATGAAAAAACAAAAAAAAAAAAAAAAAAAGTCCATGAAAGTGACCTTCCTGAGAGGATATACAAAAAGCACTGCAAAAGAAAGGCAGGAAGGAACAGGGAATGAGGTGATGACAGAAGGGCACTGGGAATCAGGGGTCACCCTGGCACTCTGTGGTTGTTTTGGGATAGGTCACTGTGAAGCCTTAGGCAAAGATATTTAGAGCTCAACAGCAATTTCTTAAACACTCAGCTGCCCAGACACAGGGTAAATTAAAATTAGAAAGAGACCATTTTAACTAAGGAACTCTTGTAGCCATTTAGCAGAGCATAGAAGAACAAGGTCAAATTGTAAGGCTAGACTAATGCAGTAATAAATTAGATATGTGTAGTTCTCTTCATTCCAGAGGATCCTAAAATAATGGGTGGGACATATTCCTGTTAGTTCCAAGTCACTCACTTTTAGTGATGTCAGGACAGTCATTTAAATGGCACACAGTGCAGCCCAACACATAAAAACCAAAAAGGTGGTGAAAATACACACTAATTTAAAGCAGTGTGATTTAGTTACAGAATGGATATATTTTTTTTTTTTTTACAACATAAGAGTTCATATTCTCTTAATGCAAAAAACTGTTTAGGGAATTTTTATGTATCAACCCTGTCAAAGCCTGATATTGCAGTAGAGACAGAAGTTACTACACAGGTCTCCAAAGAATGCAGATGCCACAGCAACAGGATGCACCACCGCAAAACAATTCTCCTCTCCAGAACAAGGCAGAATGATGGCAGCACTTGTCCTCACCCACATGTACAGAACAATGTCTGACATTGCATCATGTATTCACCAGGCACTCCAATAGTGTACATGATCCAGAAATAGATCCCGCATTATAGCGTAAACTGTATTTGTTAGGAGTTACCTCTACTGTCTTACTTCTTCCTTAGATTTATTTGTTTTATCTTCTTTTCTCAGCAAACTAAGTTCCATTCAGCCAGTATAAAGCCACAACCTGCTTTCTAATGAAAAATATTAAAGCACTTTTCTAAATCTGGATTAAGATATGCTAAAGCAGAAAACCAAATTTTAGTTTCCTGAAGCCCAGCCACCATTAGGAGCCCAGTGAGTGACAACATGGCAGTGCAATACTAAGTATGCAGCTGCACTCTTGTTCTGCATCTGCCTTCTCAAGAACAGTTTTTAATTTACACAGTTATTGAACTAGGAGCATATCTTGAGATTCAAAGGACATCTCATCTCTGAGGTGTCCCTGACCAAATGAGAGCTCAGATACTCAGTAAAGGATGGGGGAGGGAAGAGATGGGAATCGGAGGAAATGTAGAAGAGATACATTTTATAAATAACAGTTCCTTTCTTATTCTAGATATATCAAAGGTCCTTCCAAGACAGCTAGTTATACGAAGGCAAGACTGTGACAAATCACAGACAAAGGCAGCAGTTATTAAGCCTTGCTTTTAAGAGTTGCGGACATTGTCCCGTAAATTCTGTGGCTTTAGTACATCTTGAGTGGCTTTAGACATCCCAAAATAAACATTTAGGAGCTACTAAATGCTTTGAAATTCTCTGACTTGCAAACAGCCTTTGAGATTGTTTGACATGACCTGATGTCCTTCAAGGGATACTTATATACTGTTATGCAAAAAGATTATATTAGTTGTCATTCGCATACATACTTTTGTTTCTGTCATGGTGTGACGTGAAGGTCTGAAACTCTAGTCCTCCAGAGAGTCCAAGAAACAAAAGAATAAGGTCAGGGCTGCCAGGGTGATTTTGGGGGAGCCAAAGGGAAGTAAAAGAGGCAGATAAAATCACCATAGTGGTTACCCCTCTGTCTAACCTGCAAAGAAATCTACTCACTCTGTGGACATAGGAGGAAAATGAGGCTGGACGCAGCTCTCTGCGAAAAGCCAGCATACCCACAAGAGGCCACAGACACTTATGCCTCACTCAGCAAAGTTCTGTAAAGTTCACAACATGGCACAGACATCAGACAGAATCTAAACACCTTTTACCTTAAAATGTTCAATGGATGCATTTTCCAGAAGACCATACTGACAGACTTTCTACAGACATTTTTATGCAAAAGACCTAGTCCCAGCACCATAATGGGGGGTGGGAGGGTCATAGAGGCCTAAGGATTAAGTGCCCCAGCTGCTTGGTGGGATTTCAGCTCCTTTGAGCTTAATGGAGAGCAATTGCTTAGGATGACCTGGGAGAAACCTGCATTTGTTTTCTTGCACATGATTTTTCTTCAAACCTTTAAATCACAGGTCTGTATTACTGCTGGGACTGCAGGGGCATTTCATGAGCACTGCCCTGAGCCTCTTCATCCAAACAAACTGCCTGGTCATACACAAATCATACAAATGAAACTCAAGTGCTGTCCATAAGTAACTACAAAACATATTCCTCCTTTTCCTCCCTACAAAAGTCATTTATCTTTTCCTTCTCTGGTGCAGGTTGTTCCTGCTATGGCACACTTCCCTCCCCTCCCCCATCCAAAGGATGCTAATGGGACAGACAGCACAGATAAAGGTACTTAGAGGCTCTTCAGAACCAAAATGCTGTGGCCTTCATTCTTTTGACTTCCTCCCATAAGCATTCATCTCATTTCTTCCTTTGGGCTGCTCAAAATTGGAGGTGGAAAAAGCTTAAACAAAATTGCAACACAGTTTATCTAAAGGTAGCTCCAGTCCTAACATGCAGCAGAATTACTAGCTTTCCACTTCACTCCTGGGCTTTTAAGATGTTGCCCTGCATCCTCTAGCTGTTCCTACAGCTGGCTCGTCAGCATATGCACTGTAGATTTAAGGTTGAATTTAATATTTAACTAATTAGCAAAACCTAGAGTAATTTTATCCTTCTAAGGGTGAAAAAACGTCAAAGATGGGCTCCAATAATGATTTGTTCCCTCATACCAAGTGAACTTTTGCTATCATCATAGTGTGGGTGATCTGCCTTCAGATTTTTTGAATGTTATGTTGGGGCTGAAGGATAAGAAGAATGCTACAACTTCCTCCATAATTAAACCGATTGCATTTATTTGTAAAACAGACTTGGGCATTCCTTGTAATTTCAGTAAGAGGCAATTTTCAATCAAAAGTGTTAGACTTCTAAGATGATGATGCTATTTAGAGATAATACTATATAGTCAACCCAAGTTTGCTTCTAGGTTTCTATTACCAGCAAAATATGTTTCACAGGACTTACACAAACCTCCTCATGCTTTCCTTCTTTACCTCCCACAGTGTAACTCTTTGCTAGGCAAACTGTCAGTTCATAGCTAACAGCATATAAGTTCTCACATTGTGGGGACCCAGCTGTCATCTATGCTAAATGCTCACAAAACAGCTCAGTTGTTTTTCTCCTTAGAATCATAAGGTGGCCAAACAAATGCTGCCTTTGGGCTGTAAAGTTGTAGCAAAAGCATCTCCATTAATATTAGCTTCCTGAAACTCTTATTTTCATCATCAATACATTTGTTGTTTTCTTCATTCATAACATTTTAACGAACAGCTGGAGTCTTGTGGGTGGACTAGAACAAAAAAATAGCACAGCAGCAGTTTACCTGGTGGAATAGAGAAAAAGTAAAAATAAAGACCAACTCATCCCTGTTTTTTAAAACAATCATTACCCCAGAATATGTAAATACTGTTAACTAAAACCACCTTGCATAATGGGATTAAGCAGGGTAAATTCCCTTAAAAAGAAAATATCAAATAATTTCAAAAAGGATTTAATAAGGGGGTTTTTAAAAGGCATCTCCAAACAAAAACAAAGATGAAATGGTCCCATTGTTTCATTTTCCCTGGTTTAAAACAATGAAGATCTACTGATGATCAATGAAGATGTTCCAGTTCATATTCATGTAAACAAAAGAACCTGCACATACCCCTGCAAATTCAATGACAAATAAGCAATTAAGACTCCCAATTGAATATGGGACTAATTTAACAAAGCATCTATCCAGCAATTCACTGATTAATTTCATCATTCATGTCAGCAGAAATAACTCATTGTCATCAGTTAAAAGAACATTACACAGTACTAACAAAATACAATTTATTTTAGATAATGCTACTCCAATTTGCTTTGATTTCATTGTTACATTGCAAATGCATTAATTTTTGCCCACTCTCAGCCAAAGACAATAATCACCAACTAAGTTCTTACTGGAAAAACAGGAAAAATTACAATATTCTGCATGTTTCAATGCTGAAGATGTCAAAAAAAATGAAAACACTGAGAACATTAATTATAATAGATTCTTGGTTTTTTTTTGTTGTTTTTTTTTTTTTTTTTTTTTTTAACAAGCATCCTGAATTTGCAAGAAATGCTGTGATTTTACTGTCCCTTTTGAGAAGGCAGAATCCTGATGAGAAGGGCGTTGCTCGACTGATTTTCTTCAGAAGCCAGCAAAACCCTGAATTAATGAGAAGCCAAATTCTGGTCTTAATAAAACATTTTCTTGCACTTTCAGGATGCAGCTGACACTTTAAAGGCTAGCTCTCTACACGTCAACCATAGGCAACAGTGGCCTCAGCTTTTTACACTGTCAGACATGGCAGGGTGGCAAACAGTCCTTCATTGTTTACAAATCATCCTCGGTCTGATGGGCCTTTTGTCCCTCCTACAGAGCTGTCAAGACATGACAGCTTGACAGCAACTGGCTCCAAAAACCATCACGGTCAGGGGCAGCATATTCTCTATAGGAAAATGTGGAAGCTGGCTGTGGCTCCTCGTGCAGGAGCCAAAGCAAGAAGTAACTTGACAGCAACGAATACCAGAGAGGACAGGAGGAGCTGTTCCCCCTGAAAGAGAGGGCTTTTCAGCTCATCTCCTGCATTATACCACCACAGGGAGACAAATGACAATCTTCATTCTATCCTTTAGAAGTAATTGTTATTTTATCAGAAAAATACCTGTTTTCACTTAAAAAGAAAAAAATACTTAGGGTTGGTATTTTTCCTCTGTGAAAACTTTTTTTTTTTAATAAAAAATGGACTTTTTTCAGGAGCATTTCCTTTAAAATTGGGTGCACTGTTATCTAATAGATCTCACATGTGGGAGCTTTTCAGACATTTTATATATAAACCTATTTATTTTCAGCCTGGCCTTTCTGTTCATAGCTACAAGTTTGAAATGCATCTAAAATATTAACAACAATTTAGACTTTACTTTTGTATACAGAAACAAAAGAAACATGGATGAGAATGAAAGTGTCTTGAGGGCTAGAAAGGGAGAAAATCTTTGCATCATAAATCTTGAGCAAATGTTGTGGGCTGGAAGATACATGAATTTGACCATACCAAGAACTACACTGATACCTTACTGGCAGATTTACTAAATTCCATTTAATTCCTAAATTGTTTTATGTTCTTATAAAGTTGCGTTACAAAAGCACGTTAGTGAAGCTGTGGAAAGTTATAGGTTCAATGTGCAAAATCTGTCAGAACCAGAATGCATGTTCCACTGAGAGTTGCTAAATGTGTGTGCTAGCTATTACTTGTATAAAATTCTGTG
>JAOEHX010037014.1:0-22162 GCA_025448015.1 Bolborhynchus lineola
TATGTTGAGGACACCAGAACTGCACACAGTACTCCAAGTGAGGTCTCACGAGAGCAGAGCAGAGGGGCAGGATCACCATCATCTCTATTAGTAATTTCCCACAAAACTGTAAAGCAACAAAACAAAATGGCAGTGCCAGCATTCCTCTTCAGATCTCACAGCTCTCATCAATAAACTTAAACAGTGCCATTGGAGTACTTCAGGACAGTAGTAGGTTACAGACTAAGGGCTTTCCTTTGGGTGTAATTTTATGTTCTTGCTTCACACAAAAGTAATCTATTTGTTCCAGAGTCTTTGTCTTTTTGTTTGGCTTGGTTGGTTTAAGCACTCAGTTTAGTGATATCTGAAAACTAATAAACACACAGCTGCCTACTTTAACAGCCAAAAGAGAAAAAGAGAAATTAAACACAGTATTAATCAACTTGTGTAGTTGATTACACCTTACAGTCCAAGCATCCTTGGGGCTTGGGGAGAAATCTTGAACTTGTGCCGTGAAACTGTTCCTACCACGAAAGCAGAAGGCCATGGGCTAAAGCCAGCAGCCAGCCATTTACCTTTGTAGACATAAATATGTAGAGGGGTAAGTTATATCCTTGTTTCAATGGGTGCAAACCCAGAACAGTTGAAGTTTCTACAGCTTTCTGTCTATGCCAATGAAAACAAGTGCAGGCTCTGAGTACTTGCACATCTTGCTATGAGTGAAATGGCACATTTAGATGAAAACGAGTGTAAAGTGTAGCAGAAGGAAGGTTATTTCTACCTGCCCAGCTGATCACTAACTGAACAATAAGGGGATGAAGTAAAGCCACAGAATCTTCTCAGTAGAGAAAAAGAAACATCATGGGGAAAGTTCCATGTCACAGTTCCTGATACAGCTTCACCAAGAGAGTTTTGAAAGCACTCTTCTCCCACTTACAACCTCCCTTTTGCCGATGAAAAACCATCTCTGTAGAAACTGTAGAAGTTGACCCCCTGTAAGATCAAAGTGAGTGTATTTTTCAGCTGTCTAACACAATGCAATGACCAGAACAAACCTGGAGTTAATGTGGAATCCCCAAGCCACAGGATGCAAGAGGATGCAGAACCACAACAGTATCAGAGAGTGGACAGACTACCAGCATGCTGGATGGACAAGACAACTCTTCTATTGAAGAGTCTTGCATGATAAGAATAAACCTGCACTAAAATGCATTCAGTATTATTGCATCCAGTGATGCAGCTGATAAAAAATAAGCTTAGGGCAGACATTTCAAAATAGCTTTGCATCAGCCAAATGTTTCTAAGTCTGTGGTAGAATTCCCATCAATTTCCTTAGAAGCTGAGTTTAGTTGAAGGTGAGCAGTTCTGAAAACCTTTAGACATTCATCAAAGGACTTTAAGAGAAAACTAATACCAGATATCCACATTTTGGTTCTCATTTTAAAGTCATTTGACACTTCTCTCATTCTTTAATTAATTATTCTTTTTAAGATCTTGCTAGGAAAACTCAACTGGAAGCAGTATGAATGAGTAGTAAATGGGGTACAAAAATAAAGGCCAATAACCTACTTTGTACATCCCTGGGGCACAAGGAGATGTGTCCAACTGTGTTTGGATTAAAAATAACATTTTGAAGCAATATGAATAACCCAAACCATCAAAATGCAGTTAATTTAATTCATGGTTTTAATGGTTTTATTTATTTCAATTAGACTATGATGGCTTTAGCACATTATCTAGTTAATTAAGTGAAGTAGCTAATGTTAGAGCAGGAGTTAGCCCGAGTGCTTTCTATTTTTCTGAGTGTCCAAGATCTATTTGTCAGGAAAGTGGTGTTGTTTTCATGGAGAGACTCAGTCTGATACGTGTTTATAATGAGACGGGTCAGCTCTTGATTCATTTCTTCCACACCCTAGAAAGGGACCAACTCTAAAAGCAATTCCAGAATTTCAGGGAAGGTAATTCCTTCAGGATTAAGCACGAACAGCCAGTACTTTTAAATGGTTTTGTCTACACAAAACAATATTCTATTTAAGACTTTGCTAAATGCCTTTCTTCCAACATGGACTGCTTTTTACAATACAGAACCACAGAACCATTTTGAGAGCAATGAGGTCCCCCTTGAAACTTCTCCAGACTAAACCCCCCAGGTCCCTCAGCCATTCCCAGTCACAGTTGTGCTTCAGGCCCTGCACCAGCTCCGTTGCCCTTCTCTGACCCCATTTAAGCACCTCAACGTCTCCCTTGTAGTGAGTGCTGCATCACCAGTGACAAGTGCAGGCGGGCAGTCACTGCCCTGGCCCTGCTGGACCATGCTATATACAAGCATTACAAAGGTTTTGAGCCAGAATATGTGTTATCTTTCTGTGAGTCTGTAAATGGTCCTATCTACACTCTCATAACTAGAGGTGAAAACCATCCAAAACCAGCAGGATCTGAGTAAAATCTAATGTTTTAGTAACGTGGGTTACTGAAAGTAGTACGAAAATAAAAACCACAGGGATGCATGGATTTCTATACAGCTACACCTAATATGCTGGTCTTTCACCTGTCTTCTGGAACTCAGCATTTGGTTATACTACAGAACACATACTGACTTTTTGTTGTTGTTTCTATATTAAAGGTTTATTTTGAGAACCTTTTTTATAGCAGGGAGACAGTTCAGAATGTGGAAATTGATTTTTATCTACTTTCTATAATGAAAAAACTAGTACTCTCCACTAGGAACCAGAGGATATAGAAAAGGCTCTACTTATCATAATCAGGTATATAGGAAAGGAGACAGAATTTAGACAAGAGCTTTAAAATGTTAGGCAATCTTTGCCAGTCTGAATTTACACATTTTATAAATTAAGCTTATTTACTTAATTTACTTAATTAAGTTTTTTAATTAATTTATTTCTAAATTAAGTTATTCAGATACCCTATCTACATGCTGTTTCCTTCTTTTCAATTATTACAGTCAACACCCTGATGGCGCCGTTGCACCTACCTTTTTCTTGGGGGTGCAAGAACTTGAAATGGGCTCAGAGGTCCTTGATGGAAGTCACCCATCTTTTCTGTCTGTCTGCCCCTCTTGATAGCCACCTCTTTTAGGCTGTGTAGGCACAGAGAAAATGGAGAAGGGTGAAAAAGGACAAGCTCTCATTTATCTCTACCTATCAGATTATCCAGAACATGAAAACAACATTAAAAATTGATTTCTAACCTGTAGGTTACCAGGAACGATAGAGAGTGGATGGGAGTTTTCTATCATCCATCCTACAGTCCATGCCATTTTTGCCATCTGTGTGCCAGTTTATGAAGGTTCCCCTCCTCTGCTTCTTTCTCTATACACTCTCATAGCCACACAAACTCATTTTTCCCTCTGAACTGAAGCAATGACCCATTCCTTGTGATTAAATTAGCGTAAGTAATAAGATATCATAGAGCTGATTGATTTCCCCAGCAATAGTTATTAACCAGCTCAATTCAGAGGAAAGCAGAACCATTATTCTAAACATTGATCCCTGAACAGGACTGCTGGAGAGGAGTGTGCTCAGACAGATGTAACATGCATGCAGACAAATCTCAATCCAAAAAAAGTGGAGGCTCCCAGCCTCAGAATCAGTTTCCCCTTAGAAAAGGGGGGCTTCACCTATTTCTCATGGCTGTATTCTTCTAGTAATGAACACATCTGGCACAGCTGCATCTCTCCAAGAGCCTCAGTTAGTCCAGTTCAGCATATCCAAACACAGACACTTGGCATTTGAGAACACCCAACTAAACACCAGGATTACTGTTCACAGGCTTGCCCCTTCTTCTTTTACACTCATTCTTCCAGCTTCTTTTGTGATCCAAAAATGCCTGCTAGATCCCTCATACTGCCTTCAGCCTCACTTCTAAGCTGCTTTCTGCAGGATTTCATGCCACACATCACCATCATGTGGTGATCACCACGTGGTGATCATCAAGTGGTCACAAGCACTTCTGCTTCCCACAGATACTGCCCTGAGTCTCCTGCCATCCTGCCCCTTCCTGAGCTCAAGTATCCTTCCTATTATAGACAGGATAAAAACAACTTCTCCTTCTCAGGGCTATGCTTCACTTCTGAGAAGCTGCCACCCATCCCCCAGTTCTCCACAACAGAGTCCAGTCCAACTGGGTTGTAATTACCATTGGCTTCTCTAGAGGCTGCACCAAGATTTGGCATGCAAGTTGTATTCTGAAAAGTCCCAAGGCCCTGACAACCAGAAATGACCTACCTGCTTACTGGAGAGATACCCAGACATCTCCCACAGCTACACACTAAACTCAAAGAGAACATTCAAGCAACTAATGGTATGGTTGCCATAAGGTAGAAGACAGAAGAGGGAGACACACTAACTCACAGCACCACACAGAACAAACTTCCCTTCTCACATCAGTCTTGGTGTAAACAACCCCAGAAGAGGAAGAGTCTAGCTATATGCTCAAAATAAAGACATAAGAACACTCGCTGGGCCATGGGTCTGTCAGGAAGAGGTTGAGGGAAGAGCACAAGTGGGAGAAGGCATACACAGAACCCTCTAAACTCCTGAGTGTGTCCAGAACACAAGCTTCCTGACCCAGGAGGATTTTACTCTGCCTAACAGCCCTATCTAGATTTTTCTTCCATGAAACAATCCAGAAGCCCACGTGAACATTTCAGGATGTGTGACAGGCTGTGGCAGAGCTCCAGAGCTTAAATCTTCCTTTTTAGAAGAACAACTTGCATTTATTTTGAACTTATCCAATGGCTTATCTCACTTGAAGCCCTCCTGACTCTTGTAAGGCAGTTGTAACTTAACACACTTGCCTTTCCCTTCCACAGGGTAAAGTGACACAACATATACATGGTGTAGGTGACCTCAAGAAAGTAGGACTGTAGGGACTACAGAAAAAACCCTGTCAGAACTCAGAGGAAGTTTGTAGAGCCAGTAAATGAAGCAGTCGTACACTTTAGTGATTAGAAACACTATATAGCAACAAATAGCCCCACAGTACTTCAATTATCTGCCATCAGTTTCAGTTCTGGTCCAAATAGCTCTCTCCTCTTCTGGAATTCAAAATGAGATGTATTACACTTTAAAGAATCTGTGTGAGTGCATGTGTGCCTATGGGATTTTTTCAAGTCACTTATTTGTCTGAATGCCATTGATTTTTCTCCTAATTGTTATTCACTATGCTAATTTCCCTCACAAATCTCACATGCTATTGATCAAAAAGTAATAAACTCTCCAGCAAACAAAACAAGCATTATTGCAATGTTGGGAAAACATCATTTAATATCAATACCATATTTACAATTATCTTTAACCCAAATTTCACCCGCAATGCAATGCATAATCAAAATCAGAGAGCTACAGGCAAAAGGGTAATATTAAAAGACTCCCAATAGACTAATTTCAAGTAGGTTATAAGAAAAAAGGCTGAAATAGGACAATCTCAAGCAGTTTAAGATATATAGTTAATGCTATAAATAAATGCTGCTGAATAAAGTATAGCCTGCCTAGTCTGTCTCCCATCTTCCAGTATTTAGAGATAGTCGCCATGAAGATAAAGCAGAAGTAAAGGAGTCACCAGTATATGTGCCAAATATCAACACAGGGAGGATCATTTAAATTGTGATTTCTGTGTTTCATCTTATTTTTTTATCAGGACACACTGGATTTGATCCAGTTTCCAGTTACATGTCTGCTGATTTTTCTCCTCTTCAGTGGCAAAGGTAGTAGCAACTCAGAGGTAGCAATTTATAATCATCACAGCCCTGAACCTTGTTCCAAACATTAAGAAATCCCCCAAACTACCAGTCTTCCTTTTACCCCCATAATTTTCTGGATTTTGTCTTTAATTTGTTTTCTCCACATTAGCTTGGAAACTGTTGCTCCTTTTCTTCTCTACGATATTTTCAATGCAAACTCTAAGCAAGATACTGAAAAATCAGTGAATTCAATCTGGTATAAAGTAACAAAGAGAAGATCAGCTCCTGTAGGGGACCAGAGAACTATCCCACTTTTGGACAGTCAAGTCAGATTTTCAATAATCCAAATAGAACACATTCAGCTCTTCTTTTGTTTCCTCTATTCTCAAAGTATTTATTGGTAGAGAATTGACTGTTCATGCTTCAGCTCACTATATATGTGTTTGCTGCATCCAGATGGGAACTTTGTTGGATATAGTGAACTGGGTTTGTCTGTGGACTGCAGACAATAAGGCATCACTGGTAGCAGATACATCCAACGTTAACAATTCTATAATTCTATATAAGAAACCTTCAATGTGGGAGGATAAGGCAGCTAGACAAGAGCAAGCCCATACAACTGGATGCCAGGACCAAGACACATAGTTGTAGGGAATTCAAAATCTTATTGAAGTCCCAGCAGATATCTTTATTCGGCATCATGGCCCATCTTTATTTTCCACATGAGCATGGTCTCTCCTATTTGGGCCTGTATCTTCATAATTGGTAGGGTTTGGATCAAATGCTCTAGCTCAGTCCTACTCTGAGGGAATCTAAGATTCCAGTTATTTTTCTATAGTTTTCTCTTCCTGCCCTTTCTGGCCAGTTTAAAATCTATCTTTGACGAGGCCAAGCACACTCAGATTCAAAGATATTATTTCCAAGTTGCACATTTCCAAGAGCTACATGTCACTGAACGTGAGGAACACAGAAATATATAGTGTGGGTGGATTTGGGAAAGAAGAGCTTTTGAGCGTGACCCGTCATTCAACTCTGCACCTGGCAAAGAGGGAAAACAAGCCCATCACGCCAACGAAAACACAACAAAGAGCAGGAATGGACTCAGCAATCTCAGGGCAACTCTTGCCACAACCCTCCTCGAGTTTCATGAATTCCACATTGCCTCCAGCTGGAAAAGCGGCCAGGTTTCTGTCACTAACCCAAGCCACCAACCCTTGTGTGACAGGCCAGTGAGGATTACTGAGGTACTCAATAGCGGAGAGTGGCTTCATGCCAATCATGACATACCAGCTAAGGACCCAGTCCATGGGTTTTTGCATCACAACAAGCAGAGACGGGATTATTTTGTCTCTGCAATTTTTTTCTGACTAATTCCTACCATTCCACCTTTTGCATCCAGCACGCCCCTGGGAAAAAGTAGATGAAATTTTCTGGTGATATCAGGAGAAGGCGCCAATCAAAGCAGAGGTGGTTAATACAGAAATGAAACATGTCTGTAATTAATTTCAGAATATTTCAAACTCACATTCTGTCCCCACACACCCACTGCAGCAGAGTTCTGAAAATAAGTCCATTTTTGAAACAATCTGCAAACAGTGATATTAATAACATTCAGTAAATTGATGGCACACCCTTCCTTGGATGCCTGCTTTCACTCCTCACTCCATTTCAAAACCAGATGCAGTGGAAATCAGCAGCCCAAGAACGGACAAGGAAAGATTTTAGATTCAGGGGAAGACTTCTATATGATATTGGTGACAAGACTTGATTTAGTGAGAAGATCGGGAAGAGTGGGCAGCAGAGATCATGGCGCATATGTTCCAGTTTATCCTTATAACACAAAAACAAGGGAACATCAGGTAAAAATGAATGAAAACAAATTCAAAACCAATTAAAAAAAAGGAAACTCTGTTTTCTATGCAGCCAACAACCAAGTTATGGAGCTGGTGCTTCATATAAAATAGTATTTATTAAAACTTCCTACTATAAATACTTAATAGTATTAAGTATTTATAAAGATCCAAAGAGGAACAGTCATTGGCATTGATAATCAAAACAATAAATTACAACAAAAAGATAAAAATATGGTTGGGAATGTGCCAGGTATTAACTGCCAGAGATAAAAGTACCTCATGTGCAAGATGCGATTCCACAGTTATAGGGTATCATGGAGGGTTTCTTCTGAAGTGTCTTGGCTGGCTACTGAGGGAGGCGGGATATTGGACTAGAAGGCTTATGGATACGATTTGCTGAGAAACTCGTAATTTCTCAGTGCTTCACAGGGCAATAGGTGAAGTACTGTGGAGGTGCCATAAACGGAGTTGCTACAATGGGTATAAGGAGCATTTTGAGCAGAGATGTCAATGGGTAAGGATGAGAGACCTGAGAACAAAACATTCATTTTTGACAAAGAAAAGAAGTCACATAATGGAGGAAGCTGAGAAAGGTGTGTGCTGTGTTGCTGCTGCTGCTCACACAGTGTGCAGCACCCAGATCAGCACAGCACCTCTGCTTCCTGCACCGCTTGTGTACACTGGAATTTAAAGAGAACTTGTAGCTGTTCAATGACTGAGTGCATAAAGTCTAAACAAACAAATCCCCTGCTCCTCCATAGCAAACATATGTATCTGCTTCCCAATTTCATGTCGAGAAAAATGGCATCAGGCAGCCAGAAGAAGGAAAAATTAAGAGATGGGCTGTAAGGTTTTCCTGTCCTACAGAAAACTCAGATTAACAGAAATACATGCATGTGTGCATACATATACACATATATATACGTGCATATATACATATCTACACACGCAGATACATTATTTTAAAGCTGGTTATACAGTGTAGAAAAGGACACTTCACATATCTCCTCAAAAGCTACAAGGAAGAACAGTGTACAACTTGGTGGTCAGACCATTTTCCATAGATCCAGAACCTTAGGGTCACGTCTGTGTTCTGCCTGATTCAATATCTGATCAGGTAGGCTCTCATGCCAGTTAAATATCCCAACTTTCCCTAGAAATCTTTCCTGAGAAGAAAATGTCATCAAAAATGTTCAATCCTTGGGAAAAGTTTGAAACTCAAGAATGTTATTTCAGTAGCAAAGCTTTCCTTCAGACACAGAAAAGGAAGGACAAAATCCTTGCTTTCAGCAAGGACAAAAGCTCCGAAACCAAATCCAGATTCACCAGAACACCTTGGCTCTTCAATGTGACAACCTTCATTTAGCTTAACAGTTTGCTCATCTTCACTGGTGCTCTCTCCAGATTACTATGGACTACAGGACATGATCAACAACAGCAGAACTAACTAGCCAGTGCAAGCACCGCCAAAAACACCTCAGAACTTATTTGCGGATTTGTATTTATGAAATGACACAAGTTATGGAGGCACCTCACAGTGCAGAATCATAGAACCACATAGTGGTTGGTTGGGTGTCCCATTGGCAGGGGCACCTTCCACTAGACCAGGTTGCCCCCTAGGTCCCTCAACCATTCCTCATCACACTTGTGGTCCAGGCCCTGCACCAGCTCAATTGCCCCTCTCTGGACCCAACTCCAGTACCTCAATATCTTCCTTGTAATTAGAGATGTTCCTCAGGAAACCCCAACCTTCCTTCTCTCCAACTCTACGAGAAGCAGTGAGGGTGTCCTCAGCAATGTCTCCAGGATAACTGCCTGGACAGTAGAACACTTCCATGTACTGCTGACGTGAGAGAACATTTTCTACAGTCTCTGAAGGACAGGGGACAGCGATGCATCCATTTGTTTTCACTATACAACAGTGAACTAGACTACACGGAACCAGTCAGAAACCACACTCTTCTGACTTCCCAAATTCTCTTGGTTTCCTTGCCCAGAACCTGTAACAGAACTGACTGTACAGTCACCACTACAGAGTAGTGTTTTTTCTCTACTGAACCAGCTTACCTCATTTTTCCACTCCCAGTTCAGTCCTCCTTGGTCAAAAGTTATCTTCCACATAGCTGAAGAGCAAGAAACATTCCACAAAGGCTGCACAGCATTATTTTGTTCTTAACATATTGGGAAATGAAGTGTGTGGGTTTTGGATTCTGAGATCCAGACCATCTGTTAAACCTATCAGAGGTCTGAATTCTAATTTGCTGTTGATTTAAAAATAGTCCCAGCAGTACCCTGTCATTTTCTGTAAATTATATATTATTTAGTTTGCCATTTTTAAATATTATAGTGTCCTCTTCTCTCTTCTCTTATGGTTTAATTTAGATTCCTTATCATCTGCACTAGTACCACTCTTCCCTCACAGTAACCAATCCTTGCCTCTATTCTGTGCCAGGGAATGTACCAGACTACTCATAGGCTTGAAAGCTGGCTCAAAACCCAACACTGATGTTATAAACTGAACACAACTTCATCCCTGCTGCAAGATGTCACCTCTGAATAGAAAGCAAAAGCCAGCACAAGTTCATTCATTCTGTGGATTTCACCAGTTTACCTACAGTCACCATACTAATAATGTATCTTGCAGTAACTTGTATTCCTACTTAAATGACCAGCAATTAGAGTATCACTGACACTGTATTAAACTGACAACCTTCAGAAAAGTTTTCCTAGAGAGCGTTAATCTGCGCTTTTCAGAACTGAGATGGATCTCATGCTCACATTTTACCTTTTGCAACTGGCTCAGCAGAGAGCATCATGGACTCTGCCATGGTATTGCCTTTTCAGTCCACCCCACAGTGTTAAATGTGACCTGCTTTCCCAGGACATAGACAAAAGGGCTTCAGCTCTTTCATAATGGGCATGCAAGAACCTAGTGCTACCCCACACAACAATGGCCTTTGCTGCTGAAACAGCTCTCAGCTGGAGCAACAGAAAACAGATGGTTTAGTTGTATGGCAGATCACCTGGGTGCTTCTGCAAAGTCCTACAGAAGTTTATTCATATTCATACACGACACAGAAATGAAAGCTGCTGTTTTCAAGCTCTGGTTGCAGCAGGAGACAGCACAAGCTCACCCAGCAAACAGGAACAGCAACTGGGACTGATTTAGGTTTAATCAAAACCTGACACTGCAGTTCCCCACCGACTCGACTTACTAAGGGATGATACAGCAGAACTGTGTGAAGATCAGGACTTGTAACACTTGTTGTCTAATCTCAGCTAAGGAAAGGCAGGCTCCAGGTCCATATTTGATACTGTTGAAAACAGTGGTGTATCTAGATATTTTATTTCCTGGCAGATTCTGCTTCCTCACTTCACACACTTGATAGCAGAACACTTGGCCTGAAAGGGGAGTATGTACATGCTCTGTCTTATTAATTATTTGTAGAACACACACGTCTAAATCTAAAGCAGTGATTCTCAAACAGACAGTGTAGAACAGATTTATTTCTCATTACTCACTTGTATTTTGGTTCAGTTACCACAACCACAGCTGCCATGAATCTGTGTGGTTGCAGATGCAGCCATGTTACAAATGAATTATACAGTGGGTTACAAACCAGCAGCTCCTGCCCCAATGAATTTATAGGCTAATTAGGACAACAGACAGACAAGAGGAGAAAAAGAAGAAACAAGGAAATAAGAAGTAATTCTTGTGAGTTTATTTAACACTTAAGCTGATTTGGGTTTTCTATTAGTATCAATCCCAAACTCTGCTGTCTTGGAGTTATCATCCCAGCATGTGCAGAGCAACAATACCTCTCTGGCACACTGAAACCAAACTCTGCACAGCTTTGTAGCATTCATGGTACATAACAGAGATACTGCCAGCTCTATAGCCCCCAAGACAGTTCTTCCCCCAACATCTGAGTTTTCCCATTACAGATGACTACAAATTCAGAGATAATCACCAAAAATCAAAGTAAAGGGATGTTACAAGATGCAAACCCAGCACTTCGTCCATCCATACACTGAAACCAATCACTGCACCAAGTGCTAAAGATTTGACCATCTGAGTTTACAATGGTTTATAGTGCAAAAAGCTTTTAATATCTCTAAAACTCTAGATCTTAGTCCTTAAAAATTGAGAAGATCAAATGTCACAGTTTTGTCCTCTTTTGTTCAGAAGCCTTCAAAAAGACATGCTTATTATTATGTGTTTTGGAGATAATAACCAAGAACTACAACTACTGACCCCAATACTGGAAATGCCAATAATTCCTGCCACTAAGACAGTTTTCCATGGAGTCTCTGGGTTGCAGATGGGATTAGTGCATGTCCAGAAATTCAAATTACCATATTTCCCCACATGATTTTAAATCTCCAGTTACAGATTTGAAGACACTTAACTCATTCTTCAGCCACTTTCTCCTTCCACATCATTAAAACACAATGCAATCTGACAGAAGTACTTGTCCACATTTAATCAAGATGCATGCAGAGTCAGGATCAAGGCTTCTAGGAAATGTACCACAACGAGAAGTTCAACACACTGGCTCCGGCTGCCCTTCAGTGAAGTCCATGGGACAAAATACATCTGTACTGACAAATTACTACGGAGAAATCACCAATGAAACAGACATTTCACCCTGCCAATTCCTCCCTTGCAGGGAATTAAAGACCAAGAAGATAAACAGAAAGCACTAAACTGGAAAACCCCAAACAAGAACAAGTACAGATAACCAAACCAGAGAAAACATGCATGTGGTAGCAAAAACAGACAGCGGCAGACACTTTGTCAGAGAATCACGGAACAGTTTAGGTTGGAAGGGATCTTCAAAGCTCATCTAGTTCAACCCCCTGCAATGAGCAGGGACATCTTCAACTAGGCCAGGTTGCTCAGAACAGCATCCGTCCTGGCCTGGAATGTCTGCAGGGATGGAGCATCCACCACCTCTCTCGGCACCCTGTGCCAGTGTTTTATCATCCTCATGGCACAAAATTTCTTCCTCACATCCAGCCTGAATCTCCCTCTTTTAGTTTAAACCCATCACCCTTCATCCTATCACAACAGACCCTGCTGAAAAGTCTCTGCCCATCTCTTTTATGGGTCCCTTGTAAGAACTGAAAGGCTGCATTATTGCAGACATTGGCCTCCCTGAAGACTTCTCCAAGCTGAACAAGCCCAGTTCTCTCAGCCCTTCCCCAAAGGAAGATGCTGCATCCATCTGATCATTTCTGTGGCCCTTCTCTGGACCCTCCCCAACAAGTCCACATTTATCACTTTCTCAGAGGGGCTTTAATTCCCTTTATGGATCAATTCAGTGCTACAGCAGCTTCTCACTGTGCTAAATTTTGACTGCACACAGAAAGCTGGACCACTGAAAGCCACAGTGCTGGTGTTTGGCAGGCCTGCTCCAGTGAACGCCATGCTCAGCCTGCTGGCATGCCCCCATCCTAATCCCTGACCTGGTATTTGGTTCATGTCAGAGGCAGACAAAAGAGAGCTGTGGCAGCACATGGCAATGGCCTCCGGCAGACTCTTTAAACCATAAGTGTACATTAAAACTTTGTTTTGGCCAGACCAGACTCTCTTTTGGGTGGTTTATTTTTACTACTTTTTAATTACTCTAATTGAAGGGGGAATATTTCCCTTCATTTCTCCCATTCAGCCACTTCACCTCCTCCCACCCACTGCTCCTTTTTGAGCCTCTGCCTGCAAACACCACTGCTAGTCATATTTCTGGGTCACACTGAAGGGTGGTTGGGCTTTCCCCCCTCCCTTCAATCCTGCTGGAAAATAGAGAACAGATGAGTTTCATTAACTCCCTTGGTTTGTAGGCTGACACACCCCACTTCGGGTAAACACAGGGATTAGCCAAGCCCTTCTAATAAACAGAAGAGGGGAAAAAAAAAGGCCTGTCCACTATTTGTGTAAGGGGGGTTGTGTTTACAAAGGAAAGTGAGCATATGTGAGCAAACCTCCTGTTTAGCCCTGATGGAAGGAGCGTGGCCCAGGAAGAGGACAGAAAAACTCTCCTCACAGCCACTTGAACTGCATTCAGCTCAGCAGCACAAAGCAGTGCTCCCCATTCTGGTAGATGAGAGAAATGATGTTTCTGAGCTCTTGGGTGGTGTGGAAAGGGGCAGGCTCTTCCAGAAGATCTCAGGAAGCATTCAGCACCTGCTTCCCTAACACAGAACAGGCTTCCAAATCCCCTGCAGATTTTTTGCTCAACATTTGATACCCATTTTTCACCTCAAATTATTAATCAGCACATACTGAACTCTGATTTCTGCAGATCTGCCTGTTTATTTAAGCCCTGAAATAAGAAGGCAGAAAATGAGAGAGGAAAATGAAGATCTGATTCCCAGATGGATGCTAAAACTGGGAGGGAGGTGGGGGCATACAGACAGTCAGTGTAATTCAGGATTTATTTCTTGCACTGCAGCCTTACTAAACAACCGTTTGGATCAGAAGAGGCAGGATAGTTTAGGATTTAGTAGCAATTTCCATGAATGACCCTGATTTATTCCAAGTTCTCAACACCAAAACCTCACATTTCAAGGTCTTCCCCTCTCTCTGTTATTCAGGACCATTGGCATCATTTTACATTACAATTCTCAGACAAAGAACCATACTTTAACAAACCTATCACTACTGATACAAGGGAATGCCTTTTACTTTGAATGCCATCAGGATATGTGCTGTTATAGGCATTTCCAAAAATAGTGAAAGTGAATAAGTCTACAAAATAACCTCAGAGATCAGTTTGTAATAGGCATTTTATGGATAACATCAGGTTCTTCTGGCCAGGAGAATGAAACTGTCATGAGAATTTTTGTGTAAATCTGCCTTTTCACTGATGCCTTTTGAATCTTCACAACACACACACACCAATAAACAAATCCATTCCTCTTTTAAATTTTTTTTCATTTTCTGATGAAGGAATCGGATCCTGAAAAGGTCAGCAGTAGTACCCGCAGATTAGTAGGTGCTTCCATTAATTGCAACTGGGGTATGCAAAACACATCTCATTTCCTTTGAGCTCTCAAGCCAAGGTTTGAATACAGAGAGTGAGCAAATATAGAAGCACAGCTGCTTTATGCTTCCTCCAATCCTCATTCACAATGCACAAGTGGTGCTCCTGCACCAAACTGTGCTATGATCAAAACCAGCTGATCCCGAGTATATCAGAATGCTACTGTCGAAACTGCACTTGAGTCTTTACATTTTCCCCTAGTATATTTTACAGTGGCCTTTGTAAATCTGATAAAACACTGGAGCAGCTATAGCTGCTAAAGCGTTGCTAATGTTCCCCTTCACGTCCTTTTATTGATGTTCTCCACTGCCTCGTGTGGTCATTGGGGTTGACTGCCTCCAATGCAGCCCTAAAGGAATCATTAACCTGTTTTTTTCCACGTTTCAACGAACAGACAACATCACGGGCAACACCCTCCACGTGAAGATCCCAGGGTGCTTGGCACTAATTCAAATCAAATGAAATAAGAGAACAGACACTGCAAGGGAAGGAAAATTAAGTAATTCTTTCAGATTTGATTTAAACACACTCAGCAACTCAAAACAAGGGGGGAAGCTCCGTTAGATTAATTAAACTGCTTTATATTACCAAAGAAATAAAGAAAAAGGGGGTGAAGCCCAGTCTAGTTAGAGAGCACATAAAGTAACACACTGAGTCACACGGGACAGTTTCAAGTTAATATGCCACAGGTTAATCTGTAGACAAGATGACAACTTTTAGTCCTGAGCTTTAGGAACCATGTTAACAACTGCCCAGAAACTCTGAAAGTGAGTGTCTAAGATCAGCTACCAACCTCCTAACCCTGGCTATGGACTGTATTTCTCTGCACAGGCTGTGAGCCTCTTCTGCAGAAAGAGCTCAGGGAGGATTTCCTGCAGGCCTCATGGCAAATCCTGACTTGACTATCATTGGCATTCCACAGAGAATCACCTACCACATGCAGTGTGTCTAAGATCAGGTCATTAACATGCAGTTCAAATAATGCTGTTTGGAAACTCCTTGGGAATCAGTTGGGAAAAACTTTCTTATGGTTATAACTGCCTTTAGCTTACAGGAGACTTCAAAGATCGCGATCCAAAGACTAGATTGCAGGGCTTTCTGGTGGCAGCAATGTGAAGCATGTATCTTTTCAGGGCTACACTCCATTCCAGCAGTGACTATCAGGTAATATGTACAGGAGCTGCTGCGCTGAGTGTGCAGAGATTGTGAACTCTCTTACTCCAGAGCACTGAAGGTATGTCTGGTTTACCTGACCTGGCAGACAACAAGCAAAGCTGTTCAATTGTCCTTCTTGAACTTACAAGCTTTTCCAAAGCAACTTCTCTCACATGAGGAGCTTTGCCCCAGCTGAGGCAGCTCTGTTTATCCATGCTAAGCCTGTCATGCAGGAGACCATTTCCTCTTATTTTTCCCCCATAAAAAGTTAAATTATTTAAAAAAAACCAAACAAAACACCAACATTTTCTTGAGTGGTTGCAGGTCACTGTGGATCGGTGAGGTTTAACTTTAGTGTGTTGTGATGAAATATTAATACTAAGTCAGTGTGTTTATTTCTTCAAGCGTCTGGAGCCACTGAGTGTTTATGCCTCAGGATTAGAAGGAAGTGTGCCCATGCATAGCAGCCCCGTGCTTAGAAAGTCTGAGATTTCAACGTCTGAAGACTGTCCATGGCAAATCAGCTGCACTGGACAGTGTGTCAGCTCTACTGTGAGACACAGGGCTGCTCCCACAAGATTTCAATCCCATAACGAACCAACAGATTGTCAGGTTACTAACAGCGTCAGCAAGGCAGGCCTCATGCCTTTTCCACTGCAAAGTATTTGTACTTATCTAGAGGGAGCAAAATTAGGACATAAACTTACACCCAACAGCCAAGATGGTAAGAGGGTCCTGATTTATCCTTTGTGACCACAAATAATCTCTGATCCTGAGATATAGCTTGCTTTATGTCTCAGCATCTAAGACATCACCAGTTAAGAAGATAGAAATTCAGTTCTCTAAGATTCAAAGAAAATGCATGAAATCATTGTATGGTAAATGAACACTGATGGGTTACAAAAGCCACAGCAAACACTTGGATTGTTTGCATAGAAGTCCAGGACACCAAGGGCTGAAGGACTGCCAGGAAATCTACAGCTCCCCTCAAACCCAGCCTGCACCAGTTCACTCTGTAAACATGCAGGACAGGAAGCCACTTGCCTTTATCATTTGAAAGGTTAGAAGGGTCCTTAAGGAAGGACAAGCGTAGGAGCAGAGGCAAACGTAGAGGAAAAAGGATACTGCAACGTCCTGCCCCAGTTTCACAGTCTGGGGGGAGATCCACTTCCCCTGTTCCTACAACAAGTGGAAACAGGATTTGTGTTTTGTCTAAGAGTCATTTACACGGGGCCATCTCAGAATGAATCCTCTTAGGGCTGTGCTTCACCAGAGGGGTGAGTCATGAAACTAAGGTCCTGGCCCCACAGCAATGTTCACTCTAGATTTCCTAGCTACAGCTTTCAGTCTGGCACTGACAATTAGTGCAAGGCAGTGAGAACTGCTAGAAAGGAAGTGCAAGCTACTAGACCAATTTGGCTTTGCTGTTGTCGTGGTTTAAGCCCAGCCATGCAGTCGTTAGCTCACTCCCCCCCTTCTCTCCCCACTCCCAGAGGGATTGGGAGGAGAATCGAATGTAACTCCCATGGGTAGAGATAAGAACAGTCCAGTAACTAAGGTATAACACAATCCACTGTTGCTACCACCAACCGTAATAATGATAAGAGAAATAACAAGGGAAGAGAATACAACCACTCACCACCTGCCGACCAATACCCAGCCCATCCTGAGCATCTTGCCCTTCGGGCTAACTGCCCCGTTTATATAATGGACATGACGTGCTGTGGTATGGAATACTTCTTTGACTAGTTTGGGCCAGGTGTCCTGCCTCTGCTTCCTCCTGGCTTCCCCTCCCCACTGGTAGAGCATGACACTCAGAATTGAGTCAGAGTAAACATCACTGAGCAGCAGCTAAAACCATCAATGTTATCAGCACTGTTCCCAGGCTGAAAGTCAAATACACAGCACTGCACCAGCTACTAAGAAGGAGAAAAAGGACTGCTACTGCTGAACCCAGGACAATAGTGCCCTGCTGGCAGTCTGCTGTGTGGGTTGCAAGCAGGCTCTCATTTAGGAAAAGTCTACTTAAAGTTAAGAATCTTCCTGTAGCTCCCTGAAATAAACTCTTCATCACTACTTATTTTGGCTGAAAGATATTTTTGTATAAATTTGATAAATACAATCTCTAAATAATAAATACTTTTAAATACTAGCCAATTAGGAATGGAATTTTGACTTAGACTGTGATCACATCTGTATAACTAGTAGTTGTACAAAAGTGAGTGCCAGTAAACAGGTGACTCACTGACTCAACTTGATTAAGGCCAGAAGGAATCACAGTGATCACCTAGTCTGACCAATTCTTTAAACTACAGAACTGTCTGGAATTACTGTTTGAAGTGCCAGAAAAGTGTCTTGTCTTGATTTTTCAATTTCTGTGTTAAAGAGCCTATTTCTATCTGCTGAGAGACCATGGTTATCACCACCTCATTATCACCATTTCTGCTGTCCTTGCTCAGGCACTGTGGAACTATACCCCTGCTGGTGAGGACAACTGTCCTGACAGCCTTACTGTCACCCTGGCTCCCAGTTTACCTTCCCTATGGAGCAGCCTGCTCTTGCTACTTCCTAACAGAGCCTGATTGTGCTGAGGACACCTCCCTTAAAACATTAGTTTTTCCTCTTCTACCTTCAAAGGAAGTTACTGCCTGATCTTCTAAGGGATATCCTGGATTGGCCTTTTTCTGAGCGGAGCCCAGGTGATCTGAGGAACATCAGGTTAATACAAACTCAAGCAGAGGAAAGCATGCCAGTTACAAGATTTGATAAAATGAAACCACTTCTAGGGCTGGCAAAGTATGCAAGCATATATCCAGTAAGCCTTTTCTTTTCTGCTAATGAGCACAGATTTGAAAAACTTTCTTGGAGTAAGAGTACTGGAGGATAAGAGCACCTCTAGAAAAAACATGAAGATGATGATAGCTTAATGGGTTCATAAGATGAAAAATGCTGGCTGAAATTAAAACAACTACATGCTCATAAAATAAAAAAATTACTTGAGAAAGAAAGTTAGACACAAGGAGACCATTTAGAGGCAGGCAAACAATTGTAATTTACATGACATATCAATGCCAGTTTTCTATCATTGGATCTAATTAATACTGCATATGTATTGTCACTAGGATTACCCACATCTGATGTGTCTTCTTTCTCACCACTCAAAGTAACTAATATAATTATTCAAAAAACAAAAAAATTGACTTCTGACAGTATGCATTTTTAGTTTAATTGCGTAGCAGAACACTTTTTTAGCACTTTAGGATGATGATGTACTTCTAATCATGCATTCAGCTCAGTAATATCTGTCTTGCAGCTATTATGTGTCTTCCTTATTTGCTAAAAAAAAAAAAGAAAAAGAAACAAAAACTCACAAGGAAACTTCTCCCCATAACTGTGATTTTAATGTTCATAAAACATCACTTATGTATTTAAAATCTTACTCTAAGAGTTAAAATCTCTCCCATTTTTTATCCAGTGCATAAAATACATTGCATAAAGTGAAAGCAATATAACTTATGGCTCTGAGCTACAAAGTAGCATGAGATCCTTCCCGTTTCAATACACAGTATTTTTCAGAAGGAAACTTGGATATTACAGATTGGTGCGATGTAGTCTGTGTGTGATTCCTTCACGCTTCCTTTAAGACCAGTACTCTAAATGCATGTCAGCTAGCACAGCAGGACTAACTTAGGAGCAGTGTAATTTGCTGCTGGAACAGATCAATAGGAGATTATTATCCATAATTCCCAAGATGACAGAAAGCATGTAGTCAGGCCATGCTGAAACATACAGTTTACAAATTAAATTAGTCAAAATCCTCTCCTGGAGGCAAATCCTGTAACAGAAAATTGATTTCTTATTAGTTTTACATGACTCTACTTATGCTACTGAGGGCTGCACCAAGACTAGCATTTACAATAAAGTGGTGAATAACCAAAAATCTATCTAAACACAGATGCCTTTTGAGTCATTACTTTTTCCACAGATGCTGGTATTAGATGTAGTATTTAGTTTTACATACTGGGGATAAGTAACATGCAGATTGTGAGTCAATGCTCCAGAGATCATCAATGAGACCATGAAAAGAAATCCCTTTTTTTCTGAAAAAGTACAATCAGATGGATGATTTTAACCCACCAGTTTATGTCAGGAGTGTGCTCTTAGGGTGAATACCTTGCTCTAATTCACCTACCTGGCTTAGTGTACAGAGTGGTGGAGTGCACAGACTGGATGCCTTTCAGATTAAATCAACCACGAGTTCACCAAACACTTTCAGCCACTAACAGGCACTCTGTCCAAACAAAACATGCCCAAAACACATTCTGTAGGGGTGTAGGATCCCCTGCATTGGCTATTTTCCTCTACAGAGCCATTCCTATTGG
The DNA here is from genome assembly GCA_025448015.1 of Bolborhynchus lineola. NCBI lineage: Eukaryota > Metazoa > Chordata > Aves > Psittaciformes > Psittacidae > Bolborhynchus > Bolborhynchus lineola. The sequence goes on from JAOEHX010037014.1 coordinate 20,114, forward strand.
ACCATATTGTGTGCTAAAGCAGACATAACACTCATTAGTGCATTCAACATTTAAGTAACAGAAGAATCAGATTTTAAACAAATGATTGAAAAAGTCATTTAAGATTTAAAAATGACTTTTTAAATTGACTTGAAAAAGTCATTTAAGATTTAAAGAACAAGGGAATATAATTGAATGTCCCTTTTTTAGAAAAATAAAAATTATTTAAAGCAGTTAACTGATAACTACTAGATCACAATCAGTAATATATGACAAAATTATGATCTTCAAAATTCTTACAGTTAAGTTCACCCTCTCCTATATCTTTAGGCTCTGAAAACTTTAGTGAAATTAGCTAAGCTGTGCAAATAAATACATATTTGAATATGTAGTTAGGAATGTTTAATCTTTCAGAAATTGGTCAGAGGCTAGGTTCCTGAACTAGGCCTAGGACAGAAATCTGTTTTTTTCTGATAAAGCTTTAAACTGGATGTCAGAGTGATTAAGGATATGTTTAAATATGTAAGACATTTAGCTCATTGCTCATCACAGAAATATTTTGTCCAACTTAGTGTGCTATTCCAACACAAACTATTCTATGATTTTATTCTTTTCTGCAAAACTAATTGGAGGGAGGGGGAATAAAACTAGACATTGGTAGGTACTTTGATCTCTTAATGCAAAAAGTAAATTTTCAATTTACTTCCAAAGTTGCACTATCTAAATAAGGACTATACAACCCAGCCTTTGCTGAATGTGTCTCTGGTTGTAAATAAAGGTACTAAAGACTTCTTTTTGTCTGTCATCGTACCTTACAGAAAAAGATTTTTACCCCAAACTACATGCTGGCAACAGACCTCTGGGCCATGTTAAATGCTGAAGTGCTCAGGGAAGTTGTCTGGGAGAATGGTACTTAGAGCCCAGTGCAACGTCCAGGACTGTTCCCACAGTTTAACAATAGAGCTGATCAAATTTGCGTACCTTGAGATCTTAAATTTACTACTATAAGCATAGTCTTAGAATAATCATTAGCTGACAGAGACCTACTGATTGGTATGTCCCAGAAAATCAGTGTTCCAGACACTTTCCAATGATAAAACAGGCTTTGAGATGTTGTCATAAATGGCAATTCGTTCAGGACATGTTTTTTACAGTAAATTTATTTGCAGAAATTTAGATTAGTGAAGGCTTTGATCTTCAGTGGAAAGTGACCCTGAAAAATGGTTTGATTTATAATCATGAGCAGTTAGTTCCCAATGTTTATACTCGGCAATATCCCCCACAGAAATGTCAGAATACGTACATAAAGTTGAATGGTGTCAAATACACAACACAATTCCCATGTCTTTGAGTAAACACTAACCTTCTGTTCCATAAGTAATGTGTTTGTAGGGATTGCTGCAAATGCCTTGTAGCTTGTCTTGATCTTGTATTGCTAAAAGGGTAAACCAGAAAGCAGGAAGAGAAGTAAAACAGAGTAGAAGGGGAAGAGGGGGAAAGTGAGAAGAGAGGGGGAAGGTACGACAGAATGAAAGACGATTCCATTTGTCTTGCAGACATGTAGCAACAATACAATGCTTACATATTACCTAGGAAAGCTCTTTATTAACATCTAGTGCTTCTGTTATGATCTTAAAGGACTGTAATGTACACCTTTTGCTTTTAGGTAAGAATTAGGGCAAAGTAAATTCTCTGTACCAGCTTATAATTTCCAAAGTGATTTTGACTACTTTCTGCTGACTATCTTTAAATGAATATCTGGAGAGGCTGTGAAGTTTTTCCAAGTCTGCTTGTGATTTGATATAATGCACAGCTACTTCTGCAAGTACATGCACTTCAGCTACACCTAAGCTGCTACCTCCTTCTCAGCTGCACCTGGCTTGGAGCAATCCCACACGTGCTCCTTTAGCAAAGTCCAGTTGTGTTGCACAACCATGAATAAGTGGTTAAATTCAAACTATTTAAGAAGGCTATATTAAAAGCAGAGCTGTAAATGCAAACCGGATTTCTGTTTGGATCCGACAGCCTGGGGTGGAGATAGATAGTCTTTATTACCATTGTAAATAAATT
>JAOEHX010037016.1:3864-16845 GCA_025448015.1 Bolborhynchus lineola
GAGCAGACGCTGCTGCTTCCCTGCTTGAGTGGGTTCCAAATTTTGCATGCCTATACCTGCATCTTGCATGTGGGAATTAATTCTCAACCTGACTATATTAGAGCTGACAGCCTTCCAGGCATCTCCAGCTGTCACCAAAATAAATGTTCCCACCGGCCTTTCCGCATGTCCAGAATTCCTTAGGCAATAGGGGCTACATTTTTCTGGTTTGCAGCCACCTGTGGTGACACAGATCACAACATAGTGGAGATAAAGCTGAAGCATTCCCTGGCAAGAAGAACTCATTGGCTTCTCTTTTTCTCATCCAGGCTAATTCAGTTTTCATGAGGTTTGACTCTGACACTGTGGCTGTGTAGCATGAAGCTAAAAAGCCTGCTGGCATCACAAATAGATGCAGCAGGTTGCAGGAGGAGTTGTCTGTCAAGGTTGGTGACTGGTGTTTCATGAAACATTCACATCCTGGAGAGAACTGTAGGTTGGTTTACTGGCTTTGATGTGGAAGTGGGACTGACTCGCATACCCCTGACTCTCATTTCACGGGGAGAGCAGATAGGCACAAAAAACAACTGTTGAGACATCCCTTTAAAATGGTAGTAAACTTTACAGTAGTTGTTCCTTAAGCTAGGAAATAAATGAATTGTAATAATTTGGTTTCTGTTCACTATGAAATTCCTTTGATGACTTGGATGGCTAAAGGTTTTTTTGGAGAGGCTCTTGAGACAAAAAGACAATTTTAGCAGCTTTACTTAAGTCATCCTGTCTCTTTCCAATCTATTTTAGACTTTCTGTTTTCTGCTACAGTCACCTCAATCTTCTCAGTACATTTCCTCAGGCAGCAGTCCAGCAAATAAGAAGCCACAGCAAAGCCCTTAGTGATTTCATCATTCTTAATTCTTCAGAAAAGAGGATAGGATATTTAATTCTTTTTATCTGCTAGATGGCTGAGGCAGTTTACTTTGTTTTCTCATCCTTCTTGTGTCTAGATAATCAGTATTACTATCAAGAAAGTACAGCAGGAAGGTCAACAGCTGAGGTAGAGCTATCAGTTTTCTTCAGCACTTCACAGAGAACAACAGTGCCCATCAGAGAGTAACATGCATCCTTCGTTAGTCTTAGGCCTGAGAGGAGGATAGAGGAGTAGAGACTTCCTTCATGACTTGGAATAAAGACTTGCAGTGCATGATCTTCATGCTGGAGTGCAACAATGCTATCTGGTTATCACTTCTTTGGGATCAGATGAATGAGGGTGCACAATGGAAGGATATCCTGGAATTGGGATTTTTTTTCCCCTTCTCTTATCCAAGGGAATTACAGTGTGACTAATTACCTCACAGCTACATGGGTTTGCAGAGAAAGAAGGAGGTGGAGTTAGGCACATCCCTACATTGAGGACAGAAATTTAAAGCTTGGGGTGAAACTACGTCAGTGCTGGTGAAGAAGGACATATTGACAGATTCCTCCTGAATTTGTCTCTGGCTTAGGTTGTATTCCTGGTGGAGTTTGAGCATAGGAGAACAGCAGCGTACAGCTCCTAAAAAGCTGTGAGAAAGAATCAGTTTCTAGAAAAATGATCAAGAGGGGCATGCCATGTCCTGGCAGTGAGCAGTAATGTTGCTTCTGGGGCATCCCTTCTGTATGATACTGCTTCTGGGTTCAGTTGGGGTAGAGCTAATTTTCTTCCAAGTAGCTGGTGCAGTGCTGTGTTTAGGCTTTAGTCTGAGAACAATGCTGATGACAGACCCATGTTTTAGCTGTGGCTAAGTAGCACTTACCCTGATCAAGGACTTTTCATTGTCTCATGCTCTGCCAGTGAGGAGGGGCACAAGAAGCCAGGAGGAAGGAGAGACATGACACCTGACCCAAACTAGCCAAAGGGGTATTCCATACCACAGCATGTCATGTCCAGTATATAAACTGAGGGGAGTTGTCAGGGAGGGAGCAATCATTGCTCAGGTCAGGCTGGCTATTAGTCAATGGGTGGTATGATGCATCACTTTGTTGTTTTTCTTTCCTTTCCCCTTTTAATTTTATATTCTGTCCCCTTGTTATTTCCCTTACCATTATTATTCCGAGTATTATATTGTACTTTATTTATTAAATTGTTCCTATCTCAACCTGTGTGGTTTACATTTTTTCAATTCTCCTCCCCATCCTGCCCTAGGAGGGGGAAAGGGAAGGTTGAATGAGTGGCTGCATGGTACTTTTGTTGCTGGATGGGTTTAAACCATGGCACTTTCCCTCACTTGCTATGGCCTGGCATCCTTCTATGAAATAAAAAAAACATTGTGATCTCTCTTCTGCAGTTAAACAAAGGAAAGAAAAGTCAAACAGCTAGCATGTTTGTATGCTTCAGACCTTGCATTTGACATGAGTGATGGACACAGGATCACCTGAAGTATACACTTGCTCCATCCCAGAACAGGCTCTGTTGGCCTTGAGAAAAAGATTTCTCAGCTCAGCCACTGCATTTCCCACTGCATTGTAACCCGGCTGCTGTTGGTGGGCAGCAAGTAGCTGCAGTGAGTCCAGGGCAGGAGTCTTGCTGCAAAGCCATTGGCACCTCTGAGTTGGGGGACAGTAGGATGTGTGCTCACCCTCCCCCTCAGGAGCAAGAAAGCAAGTAAAATGAGTGAATTTGTCATTATATCAATTTTAGGTACTCCAATAGTCAGTTGTGGGTAATAGCAATATGATGTAACTGTTATTGTCTTAAAATAATATTCCAAAATGTTTATCATCTAATATGAAAACAAATATATTACCATTCTGAAATATCATTCATACAGGCTTTCATAATTGAATTTTAGTAAGTGGTTAGCATTTTAAAAATGAAAGAATAGAGAATATTTTAATCACTCACTTTCACTGTAAAAATATATCTTTCTTAATCAACAATTTAATGAATGCTTAATCCAGTCATCAAGCTTGTGCAGAAAGGCAAGCTGAAAGTTTTTTGAAAGTTGTAACAGTATCAATATTTATACCATATCAATATTTATCCCATTAAAGACTAAAATCAATATCTAAGTTACAGCACAGGTTACAAGTAGTCAAAACACAGCCGTTAAAGAAAGATAAATATGTTCTGTTGTCTTTGGACTGTGTGATAAAGTCAAATGTGGACACAAGCAGACAAGCATTTAAAGATAGAGCAGCTGGTATGGCAACAGCTACTTAATTACCTGAAATACATACATTCAGACAGGCCTCCTCAAATAATCTCACTTGCTCAGTATTTTTGCCTGTTCCATGGAAGAGATCCTCAAACAGTGTATAAGCCACAGCCTGTTTAATTCCAAATATTAGCTCAGGAGATCCATCCTTGCAGAACTGAAATGATTTGATGACATGACAGCTGCAGGAGCTGGTAATTTTTCCTCTTGTTAGCAGGATTGCAACCAAGTTAGAATGCTCATGGGATGGCAGTGAACGGGTGGAAAACCAAGTGGTTAAAAAAATGGTTGGACTCAGAGGGTTTGTGGGTTTACAGACAAATTATAAATGCAGCACTGCAGGGGTCTCTTCTGAGACCTGTCCAGTTGAACATTGTCAAAGATGCAAGATAGTGGTTAGAAGAGGAAGTTGAACTGGGTTAACCAGTTGGTTTGTCCAAGCTGGACTGCCACGCAAAGAGACAGGGGGGTTGGGCAAACAGCAGTGCACAGCAGAGATGTCCAGCAGTTTCCTGGGTTCTTTTTATTCCAGATTATTTCCAATCAGACAACATATCTTGAGGAATAAATTTTTTAGGTACTTGGTTTAGGAAAATACACCTCTCCATAGAGTCATCTGCTTATGTCTTTGCTTACTGATACAATAGTTGTGGCACATGGCTGGCCAAGATTGGAAGTAAATGTTGTGGACTCAAACTTCCAAAACAGTAAAACATAAAAAATGACCTGAAAGTCCAGGACTTCATAGCAAAGTACCTTCCAGCTAACACCCAAGACAAAATGTGATATTCATTCAGTCGCTGCAGCAAGCTCTCTAGTGTCTTCAGATTGTTGGAGTTTTCAGAGTTCTCCAGTAGTTTGTGATTTTATGTGGAAGAAAACAGGAATAGGTCTTTGTTCCTGGTTGTCTAACAGAGGTTGCAACCTCCTGTTCAGATGCAAAAACCAGACTGAACTCTTTCTGTGACAAAGAAAGGACATCTTCTCATTACACTGAGTTCTTAAGATTGGAAGTTCTGATGCATGCTTTGAAGGCTGTCGTCCTCAAATACATTTCTTTATTAAAATGGGGGACCTTGATGGTCTTGCTTTCCTCTACAAAAATTAATCAACTTCTTTATTGCTGTCCCAATTTTAGAAGAACATTGGGTCTTAAGTAACCATGGTAAATTAAAGGCAAAAACCTACTTCAAGTCTTCTTTTAATTCAATGCACATAGTGATCTTTTTCAGAGAATAAAATTTGCATGTCAAAGTTTAATAGTCTTTTTTTCACTTTGAATAGGAGTAAATGTTATAATACCTTTTAATCAGCTGAGTAGTTGTCTCCAAAAGATAGCCATCAGGTTATGACTAAAGGATGGTGCTGTGGAAGATGATTCTGAACCTTTTTTATTTTTTTTAATTATGTATGATGATACTATGTAGAGTTATTTCAGACCAAGAATTAAGCTTGGGTGGGTTTTTTTGCTTTGCAGGCCTAACACAGAAAAATGTGCGTTGCCCTCTTTTAGAATGCTATTAAATGTCAGAAGCTAGCATGAGAAAGCTGGAAAGCTTCCCTGTCCTACTCATTTTAGGAATGTTTGACCCACCACCTTCTAAGTTTTAGGAAAAGGCTGGACATGAAGGGATCAGACAGTATTCCTAATACTTGTGTAGCCAGAATACCAGAAATTATTATTTCTTCAGAATTATGAGGAACACAAAAGAGAAGTAGCTTGACTGTTGCCCAATAGTCAGGAGAATCTTGTGGAATGAGAAAGCAAGACCAGTAGCAGGTCAGTGTGCCAAGCATTCGTATTCTACATCAGTTCATTTGTGGCTGAAATCTTACACCAGCTCAAAGCACAACACTATAATTTTCCTGGCTTCTTGAGTCCTGCATGCCTGGCTGACCTGTATGTGATCTTCCAGAATGGGTTTTTTCACAGTCTACTAATACTTAGTGGCTTAGGTTGTCTTGAGTTTTGGGTCTTTTATGTCTCAGGAGGATGAGAATCTGGGTAATTCACAAAGAGGATTTAGAGGTCTAACAATCAGTTGCAGAGAAGATGAATCCTCTACTTCAACTGACGTAAATATTTGTAAGAGGAGCAGGCAAGGTGGATTCTGAGTAAGTAGTGACAATATGTGATCCTGAGGGTAATTATGGCATTCATTTGAAGTTGGAAAACCTGATGTTAGACCATAATTCCATGCCTCTCTGGAATGATAGCTACAGGCTGGATATCTCAGAGTATCTCAGAGAATCTTCCCCTACAGCTGGAGTCATGTGTCCTAACACAAGTGAATCATTTTAGGAGCAGTGTTGGGTCCTGCTTGGACCAGAAGGGTGTAGATCTCCAGTTTTTTTAATATCTGCAAATGTTTCAAAAACTGTAGGACACCTCATATTAACTGCATCCTGCTTCTAGTAGCAGGTAAACTAAATTGGTCTTTAGGCTTCATTGACTATATTGACCTGTTCTCCAGTGATTATACTGGGAGCTCAGACATTAGCTCACACGCTGATGACTAAATCTAGCAAAATCTGGTCCGTAACATAGGAGAATTTTATTGCCTTCTGGAGGCTTTTAAATTCTCTGTGCAATCAATGGGAAGATGTTAGTACTCAGAGAATGGCTGGGTCTTGCTGTGCTTCAGAGGTGCCTCCCTTTTTCTTTAGGAAATGGGAAAAGCCTGGACAGCTATGACAGGCAGGGTTAAATTGCCCTGCAGAGTTCTGTGCTTGAAATATTGGCAGACAGCATTTTTGTTAGAATTCTAAATTACATATAATAGATTCTACCTGTCTTTAGAAACCACAGTGAATTCTTGATAGATTTAAGAATCTAATTACCAAAAATAGAGCTCTAATCTCTTTTTGTAATACACAGTTCTTGAGAAGAGCAGGAAATAAAGTGTTTAGGTCCAAGGGGACACCGAATAAGAAGTTGAACATACATGCTCATCAATTCCAGTTTCTTTTTTACGCTGTAAGGTCCTTCAGACATCACCTTTTGCAATTTCCTGAGTCAATAGCCTAGGGACATAATGCAATAAATCATTGAACTGATGATGGTAAAAAAATAATAGCTTGCTGCGGTTCTTAAAATAAGATTCTGGGAACCAGATTTTTAAAAGTATTTCAATTCCTAAAGATTTGATCCACAAAAGGACATATTTTTTTGATGGTCAGCATTGCATCACATAGGTTTGGGTGCCTGTTTCCTAAGCTTGACTGTATGTTGAATGAGGTACATTATCCTCTTATACAGTGCACACAGACAAGTAGCTATCTCATTGTATAATGTTATAATGTATATTTATTTTTATAATTTATATATATATAATATGTATATTATTATAATATATAATGTGTAATCTCCAGCTGGGCTTCCCAATAGCTGCCCAAGCTAATCAACAAGAACTGTTTCTTACAACTCACATCTCTTGAGGTACAGGTGCTTAAATCTTAGTCACAGTGAGGAACAGTCATGAGCAGCAGCTTTCAAGCCCTTCCTGAGCTAAGATGCCTATTAAATTAAAACTCACTTAAAGCAGAGTCAAGAAGTGAGTGGATGTCTCTCTGAACACATAGCTAGGGGCAGGAGGGTTACAACAACTGAAAAAAAAAAAAATGCTCACAATTCAGCACACTTTCAGGATGTGGGAAACAACCCCTGTTACATCTGAAAGGATGTAACTTTAAGCCTTTACTCACTTTCTGACTGTGAACCTCAGCCAATGGGCTGTAGATAACTCTCCTCCCATCTTTCTGCAGCAGCGCTACTTAAGAAATAGAAGCGGGAAATTATGATTACTTAAGAGAAGCAGTCTAGTGCCCATTTCTTCCTCAATGAGATGGTATTGTAGTTTCTATTAGAGCATTAGATAAAAAACTTAAAATGAAAGTATTTTGGAGTTTTCTTTCTTTTCCTTTTTTTTTTTTTCCTACTAAGTAAAAAAGGTATTTTAGAAGCTTCCTGGTTGAGGTTCTCCTTTTTCTGCAGGGATCAAACAGAATACTCTAATGAGTTCAGGATTTGCTGAGAATTATTTAAGAACTTGGGTAGTTAAGGAGAGAAGGATGATAGAAATCAGGGAAGGACTTCCATGTGAGTATGAGTACTAAGTGAGCATGGGTTTGTAATCCTGAAAAAGAGGTAACTGTGGGGTCTATAACTGCATAGTCAAGAGAGGAAGTTGAAATGGTAATAGTTGTTAACTGTTCGTCATACAAAATAGTGAGGTATTAAGCTAGTTCAGAACAAGAAAGAGAAGCAGTACTGTAGCGTAGCTATTTTGAGTATTTCATTGCCACATGATGGTCCAATGCAGCCTTAGAGAAAATTTTGTCAAAATCAGATAAACAGCTCTTTCTTTACCTTACAATTGTAATTGACAAACAGAACGTAGCAATGGGAGCTAGGGTTAGTAGTCATGTCTAACTTATCAGAAACGTATTTTTTCTTAGTGAGACCTTTTTTTGCTTTCCTTGCAGAGAAAGATTTTTCTAGAAAGTAAGTAGAAAATACCACAGCATTGCACTGGTTGAGACCTGGCTCAAAATGAATCACAGCTCCTCCAACATATATTCAACTGGGTAGCTCTCCTTTTACTTCCCTTAGCATATGAGAACAGGCTTGATTGTACAAGAGGTCCATATAGCACTTTTTGAGAGAGGGAAATAAAGCTGCTCATACAAACTGCTGCTTGTGGCTTATCCAGAGATACAGCACAGCTTTGAGCTAATGCCCGAGGAGCTGAAGATCTAGTACCAATACACAAGGTCTCCATCTGCTGATTGCTAACACAGAGTTTCCATATCCTTTTGCATAATCCAGTAGAAAGCACACTGCTGATGCTGTGACAGATGGATGCCTGCTTCCAAGTGGGAAGCCGACCATTTGTTAAATCTGTTCTCTAAGTACAGCATTGCCTAGCAACTATGGGAAATGGGGGCAAATCAAAGCATCAGGGAACACTTCACCTGGTGCAACTTGGGGCATGGAGGGTTTTTTGTTTGGTTTTTTTTTTTTTTTTTGGTTTGTTTCGAAAAAAAACACCCCAAAACAGTTTAATCCCATGTCGAACAGTATTAGGTGATTATAGCTTATCATCACATAAGCAAATAATGTTCTCACTGTTCTCACAGGAGTGTCAGGACATTTCTCAAAGAAAAGCACTGATTTACTGATTATGAAGAGATTCAGACCCAGTAATGAATAAAATGGAAAGACCCTTATCTGTTTGTGTTTTTTTATTAAACTTTGCTTTAAATCTTCATCATAAAGAGTCATTAGCATTACATATATGCTGACGTTAAGCCTATGACACTCCACAGATGAATCAGCAAGGCAGCACTACCTCTCATCCTTTGTAGCAGCACTTAGTCTCTCTTTCCTTCTTCTTTCCAAGAGATATTGTAGAATAAGAGCTGAAGTTCAGTAATGACTAATTCATAGTTTACCTCCACAGAAGATTCTGGGTTAAAATAACATCACTTTGGCAAGGGCAAATAACTTTGTTAGTACTTTTCTGTCAGCAGCACCAAACCCTTTTATGCAATCTTGGATGTGAAATCATGGATATCCTGAACTGCTGTATAAGTGATCTAAGGCTGCCCAGCTAGATTACCTATAGGTATTGCTTCCCTATATTGAAAAGTCCAGGCCACTTTTTATTTAGAATTGACTTGCCAGAAAAAAACTTTTTCAGAAAAAAATGTAGAGAAGAACACAGAGGAACTGCATATGGATTTATACAATTACCAGTGTGCATTTAAACTGTTGAGAAAATGAGGCCTTTCCAAAAAAAGTATTTGGTTTTTTCTATACACATCTAGGGAATGCATATTTTAAGTTTGTTATTTTAAGTTGCATCAAGGTAAACTCTAGGCTGAGCAAAACTGCCTCGATATACCCTAGCACCAGCTGCAGCAGCACTAATTAGCTGAGCCCTAAACCACCTGAATCACTCTGAAACACCTAAATCATTCTGTAACTGTACCTGGTGGACAGGTAAAGTAGCATAGGTTACATCAAATGGCACCAGCCAGCCCTGGCAGGCAAATGTAGGGTCCCTTGTCATGTCGGCATTTAGTATAATGTAGGAAGTTCTGACTCAATTTTTATCTGCATATAATGTAATGCTAAACATCTCCTCAGTGCTCTACCAACATTTAAGCCAGTGGACACAATTTTGTACTCTCCTGCTGAATTCAGTCTGGTTTGCGTCATTTCAGAGACATTGAGCATGGCAATGAGCACTCTAAAGTACATGGCAGCCTTTGGCTAGTGGAAATCAAGCTCTGCTTTAATATGAAGCAGTAAAATCAGTAGGCAAAACCACTGGGTTTCAGCCTGTTTTTAATATTTCTAAATTTGAAATACTTAAAAAAATAAAATTATCTGGAACTTTCTGGGCAGGGCAGTAAAAGCTCTAAACAAAGAAGCACTGAACATTGCTGCTCATACACTGAAAGCACACCTGTGTCTGCTGTGTGGCACATAAACACCCAGGCTAGTGCTAAACCTGAATCAACTCATTATTAATAACAGCACAGGGCCAGCAGTGTACTGAGTATAGACTGGTCTATCATGCTTCCTGGGTAAGTGTGCAGCCTAAGCTAAGCTTTCTGCAGTTGTAACTAGACCATCACTGAACAGGAGTTTGCTGATATAAAGCTTATGCAAATAATCTCTGCACTATGGTTATTGAAATACCAAGATGCTATGGATTTATATTATGTTTAGATCAATCAAGGAGGATGCTAAGGCTTATGTCTGGATCCAGGGACCTAAACTTCCTTAGTCTCAAGAATTAGAAATTTTGTAAAACATGTTCTGCTTGAGAGATGCCTACCATATTGAATGAAATCTGAAAATGTGGAGTTTCTGTTGATTCATTACCTAAATGGGAAATAGGTACCTTCTAGGTTAGAAGTTGATGTAAAACGAGAGAGGTTTTTGGTCCACTATCTGATTTCAGAGGCATGACGTTAGTAGGTTGCATAGCCAGTCTCCTTCTGCATCAGACATAAGGGCTAGTTCTGATTGATTGATGCTTTGCAATATAAAATACTACATCATCTAACTTCTAGACACTTAAACTAGTTGACAGACTTGATATCAAGTTGTTAGCTAGATATTTTGAATTTCTGTAAAGATTTAGATACTGAAGCATTAAATTAGAGAAATCTGCACTCTGCATGAGATGCTCACTCAAAGTAGGCAAAGTCAGACTCCTTTTTGTGGCTTTACCTTATTATGACCTGAAGAAAGGGTTTATAGAGAAAAACACTTCCTTGAAGGTTGGTCTGAAGGTTGATCCTAAGTATTTTCTCTAAACAGATGATCTCCTTGTACCAATATTCTGGGTTAAGTTCTCACTGACAAGCCTTCATTCTAGTCTTTTTTGTTCCTAAGCAGACTAGCAATCATGTTTTCTCCCTTGCTAAGAGCTTTCTATCTAGTAGGCTGCAGCATCCTCAATTCTGTACATCAGAGACCAAAACAGTTTTGAACACTTTCTGTTAGAAATATGGCATCTGAAGATTTGAGATCACATTTCATCCCTCCCCCCCCGCCAGCTATGCTGTAGATGAGGTAATGATTTGAAGATCTGCATCTTGTTCTAAGCATGGAAAGGAGAATTTACTCTTTCTATTCCTAATTGCTTAACTGTATTTTCAACATAAGTCATGCTCTGCTCTTGATTTATAATATGAAACACACTTTTTTTTTGCCTAAAATAATTCAGAATTTTTTATCTTTACAGTCTTTTTCATTATACAGAAACAAGACCATGCAGAAGATGTAATGATTCTAAATCAACATTTTCTGTGGGTGCTGTGTTTTAGAACTTCTTTTCCATTATTTGTCTTTCTGCAACAAGATAAAAATTCTTGTAGAACAGAACAGTTGTAACAGTATTCTGACAAGTCCAATTTACATGGTACATTGTCACAAAAGAATATGTAAGAAAATGAGGAATGGCTATATAAACCTACTCATACACTTCTGAAACTCCTTGCAGGAGTTAGAACAACATACTATTAAAACTGCAAATACATATTCAATATGTGTGTTTTTAAATAAAACTTCATAAATACGCAAATTTAAGATAAACAAATACAGAATAAAATACACTAAGAAACTGATATGTAGACAAAGGTTTATTTACACCATACAACATTTTAAATATTTTATACACAGCTGCAGCAGAGAAAGCTACTCTGAGCTTTCCAGAGAAAACTGCAATAATAAAGATGTGAAATATATTATTCATATAAAAGTGAGATTATTACTTTATTGCATTTAAAGCAATGAAGAATGTAGCTCAACAGACATTCATTTAATGACAAAACCTTTGCTTTTATATTATAAAGTAAAAAGTGTAGTAATGGCCAAACAGACTGTTATAAACTTTAAAAACTGCATAAATATATACATTGTGCTTCATGGTGAAGTTTTTTGAAAACTAAACCAACTGAAGCTGTTACAACATGAATCGTTGCTTGAGGTTTATCTATAAAGATTACCTTACAAATCCATTCCACGGGTACTTACAACACACGATGGTAAGAATTGTACACCTGGTTCTCCACTAGCTGCACTAGTGGGAATATACTGTACGAAAAAAACCACTGACATTTGGCACAGGATGAGCCTGACATAAAGTAGTCACAATGTTCAGACAGGAGTGTCAGGCTTCCCAAAGTCTCTTTATTGTCAGTGCAATGAATTATTTTTGTTTTGTTCAGTTTGTTTTTGTTAAACTTCTGTTTGAAAGTCACCTTCTTGCACATCTAAAGGCAAGTTCAGACACTTCTCCCATTCTGCTGGTCTGAGTTCTAAAGCATCTTTTGCCTCTGTGTCTAATACATTTATCGTTGTATAGTGTTGGTAGTCGCCTGTGGTTTTGAAACTCTCCCATGGAGCCTTGTTTGGTGCTGAGTTCTCCTGAAGACCAAAGAAAGAAGAATTAAAACCAAGGACGAACTAAGGTGCTTTCCACTTATAAGGCTGATAGCTAACGTGGTCTCATGAGACACAAAAGGCAGAGAGGGGAAATGGATTTGCAGGGAGCCAGGCTGGCAAGTGTTCAGCACCCTTGTGACTGTCTCTGTGAACAATCAACACTTTGGCAGGCTCCTCACCTGAGCTGCCAGCTAAGCCCTTTCTTTCACAAGAGCCAAAGTATGTGAGGAATGGGAGAGTGATCCAGTACCGATAGCCATCTCTTTAATAGCTGTTGTCTCAAAAAGTGGGAGAAGAGAAGGGAAAGGTAATTGAGAAGAGCTTGCTGCCTGAAATATAGAGTGGTTTGAAACAGAGATTGCTAGCTAGATTTTAAATTGCGGCAGGTGCATGACAGAACCACTGAAACCTAGTCCTTGAAAATGCTGTGAGAGTAACCTTGCTTTACAGGCGGATGAGCTCATGTATATCAGGATTAACAAGCTGAAAGCTGTTTATTTTCAACTGAATGATTTTTTTTTGAATGCTAAGTTTTATAAAGTAAAAGACACCATGGACTATGACTAATTTAATCAGTGATTTCTGCTGTAAAATATTGGGTGGGGCTTAGTTGCCAAAACCTGTAATTTTTACTCCATTTTAGATGCCTTTCAATTTTCTGCTGGATCTCGATCTTTAATGAGAGGTACAAGCCTCCTGTATCATCACTGTCTGTATCATAATGTAGATTAAGACACTTGAGGCCATCTAAAATAGCCTAAGATGCCTATATTTAGGTACCTGGATCACTCTCTGACTCTTACAGATAGACCATTCCTCTAGACAGCTTTTATTAGCAGACCT
>JAOEHX010037020.1:0-12099 GCA_025448015.1 Bolborhynchus lineola
CTCTTTTTTCCTTTGAATTTTCCTCAGCAGCTCCTTATCCATCCAAGGAGGTTTCCTGGCCCTCCTGCAGCACTTCCTTCTTGTTGAGATGCAACACTCCTGAGCTTAAATTTCAATTTGAAACAGCATGAATGTAGTGGTCTTTTATAAAGATGTTTAGTAATTTCTCCAGCTACAAAAATACATTGTTTTACATGCACACTCTTACAACTTAAGTCAGCTCTAGCCTTGTTACAGCCCCAAAAGCACAGGTTTCACTCCTGTTACTCTTGCACATTAGTAAAAAGGACAAAATTTACCAGGAACACTTTTTTTTTTTTTTTTTAAAATGTCAGAATTCTTCTAGTGCGTCCGTTTTACTTTTGTAACACTTAATTTTCCATATTTTTTATTCCAAATAAGAGCTATAATGTAAGAGGTTTTTATGGTTCTCACAGGAAAAACATTTTCACTGTCATAAGTCTTCTAGTTCCTCAATAATTTTACTACTTAATTTTTACTCTTTGGTGCTGGATGTTCAAAGCAAAGTCAGAGGTTTCTGTTCAACTCTGCCTCTCTTAAAAGCTTTCTTAAGATATGGTCCTGAGAAACAACTTAATGAAGGATTCATTTTATCCATAATAATGTTGCCATTGATACCTGTGTCCATAAAATTGATATTTTTTTCTTCAGTGTCTGGACAAAATTGGCAATGTAAGAGTTAATTACCCTCTGTCTTTTTAAAATACGCGTGAATAAGTATCATACAATGCAGATACATTTATAGGGTAAAACAGCATTTAAAGTCTTAATCTTTTGATATAGAATAAGCTTTAAAAGTGCAACACAGTGTCATGCAACAGTTTAGTTGCAGAAATGTTGATAATATTGACTCATTTTCTAGAATGATAATTATTATATTTTTAATGTTAGAAATGGTAAACAGATTTTCTCCAAGCTTATGTAGTTGAAGTTTTCCCATGAGAAGTTCAGAATCTTCATTCCGTACCATATTTTATGTTAGAAATCCCCTACCTATGTTTATCTTAAATCACTCTCGAGTGTATACAGGAACTCCTCAGAAGAAGGGGTGAAGGTGGTGATTTTGGGTGTTGTGTTTTGGTTTTTTCTTGGTTAGCACATTTTTTATTTATTTTACTTATTAATGAGTTATGTGTGGGTTTTGGCAATATAAATAAGACATGTCAAGAAATTAATGTTTTGAGTAATTAGAAAATACATGTGTTACCAATTAATATGTCTGCTTTTGATACAGACAGAACATGAAAGCCCCTGGATTTTAGAAGTGTAGAGCATTATGTGTTAAATTTCCTGGACTGTATTGTAACACTGCAGGACCTGCCTATGCTCAGCCCTTGTCTGTGAGGGATGGAGCTTTCCTCTCATGTCGCAAATTGCTGGCAGCCACGCTCTGGCTCCTTGGATGCAAGGCAGCACAGTGTGCTGGAGAGAAGCATCCTCCGCAGCACCAGTTGAATCATATTAATACAGCAACTAGTATTTTTCCAAAATTGTTGGCAAATGTTCTCATTGCTTCTCGGTCATGTGTGCCGAACCAGACACCCGGGTGTTGCAGGCTCGTTTTTAATTTAGCTCTTCACCGTCTTCAATCCTGTGGAACATATATAGTTTTGAATACTGCTTTGGTGGTGAAAAAGCAAAAGTCAAACTGAACTATCACCATCTCTGGAGGTTTCCTGTGGCCTCCAACTTGGTTCTTGGATTTCTCATTTAAAGGGAGCACCTTGGATAATGAGCTGGCTTCTGTGCAAAGTGATACAGGCTTCCAGATCTGAACTGTGGGCAGATATGTATAGCCTGGCTTCTCTGGTCACACTGCTCTGCCTTGAATGCACTAGAATATCGCTTCTATGACACACACTTCTGTCTTAGGTTTTTCAAGCAGCAAAAGATAGCAAAAGCCTAATTTGGATTTATTTTTCGGAGTGGTATTCTTACATAAAGCAAATGATTCTCAGTTCTACAACTTCTAGTCTATTCCAGGGCTGAGTTGTTGGGTTTTCTGGGGGCAGTTTTTTGTTTGTTTTTTTATTTTTAATCTTTGTCACCATGAAGTGCTCTCTTGTTCTGCAGAAATGGTACATTTTGCCAATTTTGAAACTATGCCCTTGTCCGCTTATCCGCAGGTCATGCACGTTAGAAAAAATGCAGCTGCAATGCAATGCTACAACCATTTCATTTGTTCTACTTGGAACACATCTATTGCTCTGCTAAAACAATCTGCTTCTCTCCTGAGATGTTTTTAATCCATTCTTTTGTATGCTACACTTTCTGTAGCTTCTTATGAGATTTCTTAATTTTTTTTCACCCGAGGACATTTTTCTTATGTTTTATTATTTAAGTGTAAGCAGCCTTATTAGTCAGTAATTGCTTTTAGATTTCCTCTGAGTCCCATCGATTCCTTAGCAAGTAGTGACAATAAAAAAAAAATAAAAATAAAAATTGATTCATAATAGCTTGTGTTTAAGTTGAGCAGAAGAGAATGTAAAGGTTTAATGGAGTATCATACAAATGAGGGCCTTGCTTGAAGATGAAGCAGGAGGGTGCTGGCATTGTCACATGTAAATTCAGCGGCTGCCACAAAATAAGCCAGCCCAGTTCATGCAAGATGAGGAATATATATAATAGAGCTCTGGGAAAGGAGAACCTGTCAGGGGTCCAGCAGGGACTATTATCAATGTGTTAGGAGCCTGTGAAGAGAAAAGGAAAGGACAGCTTGGATTAGAGGGGTTGTGTCAGTGCCTCAGTGACCTTGGGCACAGTGACCATGGTTTCTGCATCTAATGTATGGTTCCAGGACCTGAAAATCCTCAAAATAAACCTGCCCCAGTGAGGTGAGTGTGCCATGACCACCAGAGACTACCCGTATCTGCAGCTGTGTTTTATGAAAGTTTTATTTGTTTAATGACAGAAAACTCTACATGAAGTTGAATCAGATTGAGTGGAAAAACATTTATTCTTTTTTCTAATCCAGCAATTTCAGGGCTGAACCCAGTGCAGAAATAAAAATCCCTGTGAGAATTGTAAAGCAAAATTGAAACAGGCTGTTTGGTTGATCCACAGGGTATTTTCATTGAGAGACAGTGGTTTTGATTTGGTTCATAACTCAAATATCAAAGTGTGTGCAGACAGTGGGGGTAGGCTGTGCTGTTTGCCATCTCAGAATATTACCATGCTAATACCCTTTTTCCTCATGTTCAGCTTCATCAGATCCCCACAGTACAAAGGACTATGAAACAGATACTGCTTTTCTGCTAGCACTTCCAGTGCCTTCCCGTGAGGAAGATTAGCTTAATTATAGATAAGGATTGAGTAGCACAAATAATAGTAGTAGTGCACATCTCTTTTACCAGAAGAGGCAGTAATTGCAGACCCTTGCCTCTTACAGCTTACCTGAAAAACATTTTTTTTGTTTGTTTTTTGTTAAATAGTCTCTTTTCTGATAGCAAAAATGTTTTTGTACAGATTAAACAGAGAGCTTTGAAGTCAGGCAGGTGTTCTTGGTCTTTCCACCACTGGTACATAGAATCACAGAGTCAACTAGGTTGGAAAAGACCTTTAAGATCATAAAGACCTTTAAGATCATTAAGTCCAACCATTACTCCAGGACTGCCAAGACCACCACTAAACCCTATCACTGAGGACCTCATCTATAGAAGTGGGGGATTTCTAACTGATTTCTCCTCTTCTTGCTGACAATTCTGTTGGGTTTTTTCTCTTCATAACCTGTATTTCTGATCTGTGGCCCATGCACCGCTCCTGGTGGCCAGCGGGATGCTGCTGGCTCAGGTTTCTGATGTATAGGCTTGCAGTAGGAATGGCCTCACCAGACAAGGAAACAATTTATCTGGCGTGATGTGACATCTTCTCCCTTGAGGAGAACCATGCCACCAGTGCCCTGCCTGTGATAGGGGCCCTGGGTTAGCGTAGAGGTGGGTCCTGTCCACTGGCTGCTGTCTGCAGAAACCTGCCACTTTGTTCCCCCTTCTCTGCCTTATTACAGGAGACATTTAATTTTACAATAGTGTTGATGATATCTATGCTGTGAGTTGTGCTGTGGGCTAAGCTGGAGGTCTGTGAGACCTTGTGGGGCACAGGAAGGAAGGAGCAACAGGGTTCCTAAGGTAGAGAATGTGTCCTTGCAGCTGAAGTCACCCAAGGGCTGATCTAGATTACACCGTAAAATAGCCATGCCTCACACAAGTTCTTTTTCTCAGCAGGGTGCTGAAAAACACCAGCAAGATGCTTTGGAAAAAAATGGTTTGTAAAAATATAAATGGATTTCTTTATTTTAGAATATGAAGAAATCAAGGAGTTCAGTGGGCCTGCCTTTACAGGTTGAGAAAATAATTGGAAAAGAAAAAAATTAACATTCTGGGGTTGGAACTAGGTGATCTCTAAGATCTCTTCCAACCCAAACCATTCTATGATTCAATTTGCAAAATTGAAATGGCACAAGTTTATTGTTTAATGCTTGTAAAGATCTGTGGTGTGGCAGCTGCATATGCATTCACATACTGCTGCACAATAGTCCCAGAAAGTAGGTTTTGATAAAAAGGAAGTCATGACAATGGGAGAAGAATCTGTGATGTATGCTCTGCAGCTTTACAAAACCTGTGCTTTGCTCATCTATTCTCTTGACAATTCCAGGTGTTGTTAAGGTGGATTATGGTGATGTATCCATCAGGAAAGCGCTGAGAGAAAATCTGAAGTGTAAACCCTTCTCGTGGTACCTGGAAAACATCTATCCCGATTCCCAGATTCCACGGCGCTATTACTCCCTTGGTGAGGTATGAACCATTTTCTTTGGTTGCACTAAAACAGTAAGTACACAGCACAAGGGGGGATCTGCTGAGAGATGAGTTGGTTTGGGGGAAAGGAGTGAAGTGCTTGTGTGCAATCCCTGCATCTAATTTACTTCTGAGCAGGTTGCATCTTCTCTAAATCTTTCATAGGAGGGCATTGTTATTCTGAGTGTATACATTCACCATTAAAAATGCGTCTTTTGAATTGAGTAGTGTATTGGAAAAGTGAGGTTTGCAGCTAATATTTTGAAATAAATAAGTAATATGCAGTAGTCGAAGGAAACTTCCCATCATCACTTATCACTTACATGTAGAGTAGAAAAAGCTTTAGTTTTTTTTTCTTTTTTCTTCTAAAAGAAATGTGTTTGCTCATTGATGCTGTGTTTTCCAGCAGGGCTGCCTGGAGTTGGGTATCACAGACATTCCAAATAATCAGATAGTTCTAGTGTCACCCAAAGCTGGAATCCTTTTCAGATTCAGATAATTCACTGTTAAAAATATTCTATGGAGTTGTAACTACGCTCACTTTTAAAAGCTCTTGAATGGCTTGACTTAAAGATAGACACAGATAAAAAAGCAATCAAATGATCAAATTTTACTTTTTTACATCCAGGAAAGTAGCTTACTACTTAAACTTGCAGTTTTAGTGCCAAATAAAAGCCACAGTAGGGTTTCCAGTTTAACTATGACAAGAAAAAGTGAAACATGGTGTTTACAGCAAGGAAGAAACTCATCTAACAAGTGTCAAATAATGTTTTGTATGATATTGTCAGACTGGAAGATAAAAGTATGAGAAAATAATAAAATAGTTATTAAAACACCTTATATTTTACCAGCACAGCCTCAGTTTCTATAGAAACAGCAGGTCAGTCAGGATCTAAGAATTAAAACTCACACTTGACTATTTTGGCTGCTGACTGCCAGTTGAGCAGTAAAGTGGATTTTTAGACCTGAAGCTCAGGTACCATCATCAGCAGTAATGGACAATTTCTGAAACATCAGGAGTGCATTTCTCAGTCATTTTCCCCTCTTTCAGCAGAGATGTAATCTCAGGTAGGACAAACTGGCTTGCCTCTGCAGCTGGCATCATTAGTCCACAAATGGTCCGTAATGTACCCAGGGGCTATGTGAGATGCACCATGAGAGGCGATGGCTAGTCAGGAGAGGAATATACTTCTCTGTGGCTCAGAAAATGATGAAGGAGAAAGAAAAGAGAATATGATGCTCAGCAGCCTTCAGGTGGGAGTGTGGGTTTGCTGGCTGCTAAGAATCAGGCTCAGTAATAAATCTGAGAAAATTATTCTTTAGTGTGGTGCAATCTAAATGTAAGGAGCATTCAGCACTGGGCCTCCAAGTATATTGTGCGAATGCACATTTTATTCTTTTCTAACATAAACAGTGACAAAAATTGTGAATCATTTTGACAGATTTGGGATAATCATCCTTGCTTATGACCTCCTGCAAGATAGTGCAGGTGTGACTTCTAATTGGAGGATATTCACACATGGCTCAGTTTCACGGCCCAACCTGTTAGAAATAATAGTGTTGGTTTACATTTTAATTTGGATTTTATTTGACTGTTGCACAACTAATTGATATATGCCTGTAGCTTTTATAAATGAAATGCACAATTTGTAAGTGACATTTCTAGTGTGGTGTTATACAGAACTGAAATTCTTAAGTAGTTTCTGAAGTATATTAATTGTACACTTAACATGTTGATCCTAAAGGTTGCCAAGCCCTTATTTTCTAACTAAACATAGTTAGAGCATAACTTATATACAGGGACTGTATTAGTTTTGAATTTCCTGGATGGATAATATACCTCAGAATGAGAATAAAATGTGCAAAAAATGGTGAATACTGAATGTTCTTTTTTACATTTTAATTGTGTAGCATTGAATACAAAGTAAACATGTGACAAGAATTATTTTGTGAACCTGAGACATAATAATCATAGCTGAGTTTTCAAGGCAGTATTTGTTTTGTTCCCAGTTTTAATGAATCAAGGGTTTGCCAGAAAAGAAAACTGCCGTTCTTGTGATAGACTTGAAATTATTTCTACAAAAAAAGGTTATTTGAGAAAAAAACCTGGGATTATCATATGAGCTAATTGATAGGGTACAGGTTGGTGATCTGCAGTTTCTTTGGTAATCTGCAGAGTGGCACGTGCTGGAGGAAAAGAGAGGAGGAAGAAGAGGAAGGTTTGCCTGTGAGCTGGCTTATCCCTCCTGCTGCTGGCAATGCTGCAGCTGATTCCTGGCATGTGCATGCCAGAAAGACACACATATGTAGCTGCGTGTAGGGCAAGGGTACATTTCTCTAAAAAGGAGCCATTTGTTTTAAAAGCAGTGGTGGAAACCAGCAGTGTGGTTATCCACTGGCACCTGAGGTCTGAACCCCTGGGTGGGTGACCAGGCTGCACATGCCAACAGCCCTTCTCCTGATTTTGGCAGTTCTTGGAGGACTGAGCAATTAAAATCGTGAGCCTCTAAGAGGTTACACCAGCACAAGGTGGTGCCACTCCTTTCCATGTTTCTAACAGCCTTAGAGCAGATTAAGAAGTGACCAAGTGAGCTTTCTGAGCTGTTCTGCCCCAGTGGTGTTAATCAGATTTCACTCTCATTTTCCTTGGCAAGCCCAGTCTAGTGGCATTAGTTTAGTGCTGAGAGCTGGGCCTGCTGAGCCTCTGCCCTGGCTTCAACTGTAGCATGAAGCATTGCAGATGACTGAAAGTTGTACTAAGTGCCAATGAGATCTCTCAAAATACAGGGTTTCCTGTCAGTTTTATGGATGGACCTGAGGTGTGTTTTTGCTTTGCCCACATTAGTAAGAATGTCAGCCCGTGCTGTTGAGAGTGAGGAGGAGCCTTGTACAGCTCTGCTGACAGGTGTATGAGGAGGGTTAAGAAAAATAATATTAAATGCACATGTGGTACAGACCGAAAGCACACACCATTGTGGAGACTGCAAGATTGGAGAGCTTCAGGGAGATTGTGGTGTCTCCTGCTTCTCCTCTTCTACGAGGCTGGAAGTGGTTGATTGTTTTTATAGCCAGCCATTTTCCTGGATAAATGTGTGTTCTAAAAATAACATTTACAGCAGGGATGCTTTGGTATTTACCCTACTGCTCTCCATTCCTTCTTGCTCTTTGTTGCAACTGCATGATCTGAGCATCACTGGAAGGAACTCATTGTGTGCTGCATCACAGACAACATGGTTGTAATGCTGCCTTCCTCCCAGCTGCATCAGCGGAACTGGTGTGGAAGTGCTCTGTTTAACCAGAAATGTTTACTAGGTGTGTTTGCTCTTTCTGAGGATGGATAGATTCATTTATTTAAAAACTTCTAAAAAACATGCAGTTAGTCAAAAAGCTGTCCAACAGCCTCTGCTCTGAATGAGTCAGATGTCCGCTGCTGTTCATACTCAGTTTTTCTCTCTCACAATAGAGTCAGCCCTGCTAGAAGGAAATAAAAGTGTGTATCGTGGGCAAGCCCATAATAGTTTTGCATTGTTTAGAAGTAAAAGCGTATTATATTTGTTAAAAAAACAATGCAAAGCATCAAATGAGATTTGTGTTGAATGCTGTTCATACTTACACTCAATACGTAATTTAAAATCTCGCATTCTTTGTAATGATTTTCTTTTTCTTTTGGGATTGTGACATATTTACAGATTGCAACCTAAAATGTATTCGTATAGTCAAGTGCATGGATAATGGACTTCCTCCTACAGCGCCGTGAACTTCTCTGCACATATATGACATTTACAGGCATTTTTTTTTCAAGGAACATTTAATCTCTTTCTTTCTTCAGATCAGGAATGTTGAAACCAACCAGTGTTTAGACAACATGGGCCGCAAGGAAAATGAAAAAGTGGGCATTTTCAACTGCCACGGCATGGGAGGAAATCAGGTAAAATTTAAAAAAAAAAAAAAAAGAAAATAAAATCAGTGTTATTTGTGGCAGCATTTCCTTCTGGGGACCCTCTGGTTTTGTCCCCTGATAGAAATGGGAATCCCTCAGGAATCAACACTTAATGCACCTCAAATGTGGGCATGTTGGTCACTATAAAAAAAAAAAAAACTAGCAGCAATTAACAAACATATTAAGGAAAGTTCCAGAATTGTTGAGATTTTGAAATAAAGAGTTTTAGGAGTACTTGGCCATTTTTTCAAGTAATAGCCGCGTATTTTGAGAACATACCAGTGCATAACAGTAGGTCCAGTGGAGTATCCATGTGAACATATTGAATAAGTTCCTGCTGTTTAGAGTGTGGAGAAATGCATTTGAAGTTTCAGATACTAACATTAGAAGATTTGATCATGAATTTTAATCTGGTTTATGGCACTGTGGAGGAAAAGTATTTTTTAAGATGAAATGGGTGAGAATCTACGTGACTTATGGCTGAATTAATCTGTTTCTAAAATGCATATGTGAAAAATAAACGTAGTGCATTCATGCAAGCTGAGGTTTTGTCATTAGTGGAAATTCGAATAGTGGGGGCGTGGAATGTTTCACTTCTGTCTTGTGTATGTTTAAAAGGGAGTGAAGAAGTAAATGGCAGTCATGTAGCTCATTGTACTGCTGATGACTGTACCTGCTCTCTGTATAAATAACAGTAAACTTTGCATATTCTACACCTTGGATTCAAATTAGCAGATCTGATTCATTTGGGTTTAGTTGAGTTTTGCAATGTAAACTTGTAGATAGAGGACTTTCACCCTGAGAGGCTGTAGTGTGCAGCAGCAGGACAGAAGGCCTGCAGCACTGAGGGATGTGTGGCTGCTGACCACTTTTAATTTTTGCTTTACCTTCAGAAAACCTTTCTCTTCTTCTTCCCCTTAATTCTGACAGCTTTCTCAAATTAAAGACTCCAGCTCCTATCATTCAGCTTCTGATACATCCTGGAGCAGAGGGCTGTCTTGCCTTCACACACTGCAATTTTAAAAGCCTTAGAGATCACT
Source organism: Bolborhynchus lineola (assembly GCA_025448015.1). Taxonomy (NCBI): domain Eukaryota; kingdom Metazoa; phylum Chordata; class Aves; order Psittaciformes; family Psittacidae; genus Bolborhynchus; species Bolborhynchus lineola. The sequence goes on from JAOEHX010037020.1 coordinate 9,792, forward strand.
TGGCAGGACCTTATATTTGTGCTGGCATCTCTTCCAGGAAGGTCTTTTGACCATGTACCCATTGGGTAATGCTTGATGAGGGTGGCATTTCCTAGTGCCATATCTGCTAAAGAAAGATGAGGGGAGGCAGGACCTTAGACGAAGCTCACATATTTCTTCTAGAGGTAAGGTTATCCATGATATTTATCCCAAACATTGCCGTCTTTCTAAATTTAACTTAGGAGATGGAAGTGTTAGCATTTTAATCAGACTGCATGTGATCAAGGTTGAAGATTCTCTTTATGCCTTGGGTGTTTGGCATGTTTCCCTTTCTTTCTGCACATGGTAGGAAAACTCCTCTCTGTTGAAAGAGAAAGGAAAATCCTAGATGACCGTCAGGTCTCCAAACCTCAGTTCCTCCTAAGTGTCAGGTTTGAGGTTAGGACTGTAAAGACAAAGATAAAGATAGATGGGTTGTGAATTTGTATATTGGCTATTTATCCTATAGAAACCCTAATTACTGACAAATATGAACATTCTTTCTGAGCTTTCTAAAGCCAGTATATTTCATATCTAAAGAAATTTTGGCTTCAGTCTGCTTCATTCATCTCACATCAGCCAGAAACCACAGATGAGTCTGTGATGTGCACTTGCAGGGTGAAGAGGCTCTGCTTCTCTGTGTCTGCATGAGCAAAGAGCAGTATCTGTCATCTGGAGGAGATCTTGCTAGGAAAACCCAACCAGCATATAGAACGTTATTCATCCTTTAGTGCTCATACACAACTCCCATTAAAAGTTATCTTTATTAAATTCTCTTCTAATGAGAAATTAGAACTGAGTTAAGGCATGTAAATGCTGGGGGCGGGGAAATGGGGAGGCTGTGTGGTTACAGAAATAGCTGAAGAACAAAACTACTGTGGAATGAAAATGAAGCGAGAATAATACCTTGCTCATTAGAGTCGAGCACGATGCATGAGCACGATCCGCCTTGAGGCAGGGGTAAATATCTCACAGCTAACGAAGTGTTTTAAAGACCTAAGGATCGTTTTAAAGGACTTAAGGATAATGAGACTGTAAAAATATGAATTTATTTTAAGAATTAAGAAAAATGAAATATGTTATTAGAGTCCCTTCATGAGAAAATTGTTTTCAGAGTATTAAACTGTGGAGGATTTGCTGCTATGTTGGTATGGGCATTTCACATTATCCTTACTTTGTTATTAATGATGTTTAAAATAAAAAGCTATCTTAGAACTGTTTTCTTTGCTTTATATGGAGGAGGAAAATGCAAAGCCTGTCCTTGGATCAGGTACAGTGGGGATATGGCTCTGGGGGCTAGTACAACGTCTGTGCATCTCCTGAGGTGTGGGCAGCATGTGAACTTGCTTCAAGAACGATGTTTTTCAGGAGGAAGGTACCTGATTAAAGAAAGCAGTGATTACATTCAAATCATGCGAAAACAGCTACTATCCAGCCTCAAACAGAGGGGACTGACCCATCAATTTCATGCCTTTTTTCCCCACAGCTGACTTGAGGTTTTGTAGTGTTTTAAAGGAAGTCTGTTCCTTTCGATGGCCTGGTAGAGGGTGACACAGTTGTCTGGTTTCCTTGCCTACAGTCATCCTGAGGGGTATACCTCAGGGGCTTTCATTGTGTTACCATAGGAATGTCATCTGTTACTGTGGTTTTTGGGAGTGTCTTCACAGCAGTAATCAAATTGTATGATCCCACACAGGCAAGAGAGGGATATTATTAAGAAGAAGGGCTGGAGAATTGTACAGGTTCACAATTACACCACAGGTCAGCAGCTGCTCTCCTCCTGGCTGCCCACACAACAGGTTCTGTTTAACACCACCTGCCTTTTCTCCTCTTGGGAGCTTCAGTTGTCTTAGCGATGAACCTGCTTTTTTGTCAGAAAAAATATCACCAGGAAAGTGACAAGGACCATTTCTTGTGCTGTGCAAAGCCCTGAAAAGGATCCTGTGGTGCTCCCTGCTCAGCTGGTATGTCCCACAGTCCCGGTGTCTGTGCTGTCACATGCTGCCACCTCCTTCTCCATTTAATTGCATTGTGACCAAGGGAGCAGCCATGAAAAGTCTGGAGGGATAAAGCATTTTTTTATCAGTATGTAAGTCAGCTCCATTGTCAGAGTGTGTGTCCTGTGTGTCCTCAGAAAAGCTAACTGCAAGCCTTAGAGTAACAAAATCAAGAGCTGAAAAGGGCTGCCTTTCTTTCTGAGGTGCTTCACAGAATCACAGAATGGTTTGGGTTGGAAGCAACCTTAAATATCACCCAGTTCCAACCCCCCTGACACAGGCAGGGACACCTT
>JAOEHX010037021.1:3020-17554 GCA_025448015.1 Bolborhynchus lineola
GCCATCGCCCTGGCCGACCTGCGGGACCATGGCGACCGTGAGCACGAGCCCCTGCCCAAGGCCAAGGCCCCACGGCCGGCGCCGCAGCTGGTGGAAGGGGACGCTGTCATCTTTGGGGCCACTCCGGAGCTGCAGCTGAACAAGATGAACCCTCCACCACCCTACCCTGGCACCATCCCCACTGCACCTCCTGCCACCCTGCCACCACCGCCCGGCCCCCCGCAGCCACCCCTCGACCTCTGCCTAAAAAAGGGGGAGTTCTCCCTCTACCCGGCAGGGCACTACCAGACACCGCTGGGGTATGAACGGATAACCACATTTGACAGCAGCGGGAACGTGGAGGAGGTGTGCCGGCCTCGCACCAGGATGCTCTGCGCGCAGAGCACATACACCCTTCCGGGGCCTGGCAGCTCTGCCACCCTGCGTATCACCGCTGCTGAGAAGAAGATGCAGCAGCCCTGCACCAGCGCCACCCTGAACCGACTCACGGTCCCACGTTACTCCATCCCAACCGGGGACCCGCCACCCTACCCTGACATCGCCAGCCAGCTGGCCCAGGGCAGAAGCATCACACAGAGGCTGGACAGCAGTATCATTCATGCGACTCTGCGGAGGAACAGCAGAGAGGCAGCCTTGAAAATGGCTCAGCTGGTGGATGGTCAGAGAGCCACCTTGCAACTTCCCCCAAAAGCCAAGAGCAACGTTGTGACGGCGCAGTACCAGCCAAGAGTACCCACCGCCTTGTACACCTGCAGCCAGTGCAGCAGCAACAGCGGCAGTAGTGGTGGCAGCAACCCAAGTGCTGGTGGTGTGGGCAGCATCACTAGTGCCAACGCTAGTAGCAGCACTTCCAGTATTGGTGGCATGAGGTCTGATCTGAGCACGGGCAGTGCCTCCCAGCACAGCTCCGTCATGGCTCACTCTGTCAGTACTTCTCCTCTGGCCTCCCAGTCATCCTACAGCTTGCTGAGCCCACCTGATACTTCCCGTGACCGAGCAGATTATATCAACTCCGCCTTCACAGAGGATGAGACCCTATCTCAGCACTGCCCAGTGGAGAAATCAGTACGGCATGTGCCCGTGTCCCTGGCGGAGGCTGCCCTCAGTGTAAAACGGCCACCGCCGTACCAGTGGGACCCTATGGTGAGTGAAGAGATATGGGTTCCTCAGGAAAGGACATCTCAGAGCTCAGTGCCCAACCCTCTAAAACCAACTCCTCTCATCATTGGTCAAACTCAACATCTGGATATGTCTCGAGTACCGTTTGTTTCCCCCAAATCTCCAACCAGTCCCACTGCCACTTTCCAGACAAGTTATGGGGTTGGAGTACCTTACCCAGGAAGCTACAGTGCCCCTCCCCTTCAGGGAATGCAGCCTCCCTGCTCCCCCAAAGAAGCTCTGTCTCCAACACAGTTTGCACAACAGGAGCCCACAGTTGTGCTTCAGCCAGGTTATCCATCCAACCTCTCCTATTGCCCTTTGCCACCCATGTACCCGGGAAGTAGCGCCTGCTCTAGTTTGCAGCTGCCACCAATCGCCTTGCACCCATGGAGTTCCTACAGCACCTGCCCACCCGTACAGAACCCCCAGGGCACCTTGCCCCCCAAACAGCTCCTTGTGGTGGAGAAACCAGTGATGTCTCCCCCACCAGCAGAGCTGCAGGGCCATGTGGGCACAGAGGTGATGGTGGAGACGGCAGACACCTTCCAGGAAGTGCTCTCCTTGACAGAAAGCCCCGTTCCTCAAAGGACAGATAAATTTGGCAAGAAGAGCCGGAAGCGCTTGGACAGTCGAGCTGAGGAAGGAAATGTGCAGGCTATCACTGAGGGCAAGGTCAAAAAAGAGGCAAGGACGCTGACTGACTTCAATTCACTAATATCCAGCCCTCGGCTGGGGAGGGAGAAGAAGAAGGTTAAGAGCCAGAAAGACCAGCTGAAATCCAAGAAGCTAAACAAGACAAACGAGTTTCAGGACAGTTCAGAGAGTGAGCCAGAGCTTTTTATCAGTGGGGATGAACTGATGAACCAGAGCCAGGGCAGCAAAAAAGGCTGGAAAACCAAAAGGAGTTTGAGGACAGCCAGTGAACTGGATGAATTCAAGTGCCGGAAGGCCAGCGAGAAGGAGGATGGGAGGCTGGGGAGCCAGGGCTTTGTGTATGTGATGGCCAACAAGCAGCCACTCTGGAATGAGGCAACACAAGTCTACCAGCTGGACTTTGGAGGGCGGGTGACCCAGGAGTCAGCAAAAAACTTCCAGATTGAGCTGGAAGGACGACAGGTAGGAGCGGTGGTATACGGGGACTGGGTGGGGGAAAGTCGTGCCAGGAATGAGCTCTAGCTCTCATGCAGCCGAGTGCCTCCTGCTTGTGGGAGCTGCTCTGTGAAGAACAGCTTTGTCATGTGGTTGATAAAAAGCAACTATCAAAGGTCTGGATTCAGAATGGAAGGTGAAGTTCAGTTGTAAAGCAAATGTGCAAAACAGGTTTGGTTTTACTGCAGTTGGACATGGGAATAAGGTCCCACTGTATGTCACTTCTGGAAGTGGGTCTTGTAGTAAACACAGCGTATCTCCCCAATGGTAGCTGCGTTTGCTGTCAGTGGTTGTGGATGGCAGCAGGCTGAGTGAACGCTGCAATGCTCACAGAAGTTAGCCATTCAGAGGACAGCTAAGGCAGAGGTGATGGATGAGCAGTTAGGTTCCCTCCATGCCAAAATTTCCCCTGTGGGTTACCAGGCCTCTGAGTCTTGTCCTTAATGCTAGACCCTTCCCAGAGCAAAGCATTCTTGAGCTGCTTCTGACGCACCCGTGGGTGGAGGATTCTGTGGCTAGTTCAGAAACCCCCATGTTTAATTTTAGGCTCTCACCTTGGCCCAAGTGTGGTGTTACTACACTAAACCCGGGCTATTAAGTGGTACTAATCATCAGGACACTGAGACTTAGGAGACACATACTTATTTCATTGTCCAGCTCTTCCATCACTGTAAGTTACTTTTAATTTATTGAAAGACATCAAGGCTCTCAACTCCCTCTGATTTAAATGGGGAGTTAGATGTCTTAATTATCCAACATACATGACCAGTGGTAGTCTCTCAATTTTGTTCATCTGTAACAACAGCTGGTTAAAAAGGCAGTCATCAGAGCTATTTATATTCCTTTCTTCTTTGGTTAAATGGCTGTGAATACATGCCCATGGGCAGCTATGCTAAATCGCCCTGCTGCAGGCTTTGTTGGTGGGGGAGCAAAGCCTGACTCAGCTTGCACAGACAGCCTCCATTTGAGCTCAAGGATTTTCATTATAGAGCAAATACAGTCTGGGCTTCTCATGAAGCAAATGAAAAAGCAGTAATAATAGGCCAAACTTCAGGTATTCCCTGTGGAGCAACACTACCTGACTAGCCTTGCTTTACATTTCAAACAGCTCCCACAGCCCCTCATTCTTGGTGTAATTATGTGCTCATGAAGTTTATGCAAAGGCAAACAGAACTGCCAAGAACATGCAACTTATGAGCTATGAAGTACTAGAGTTGGGAGATTGGTTATTCCCCTTCCCTGAAAGCTTCTTTCTTTGAAAACAAAATCTGCTTCCCTGATGGGCTGATAATTGGATCTCTCCAAGGGAGAGAATGGTATTTTACTGCATGAAGCATGTTGCCGGTGTGACTCACCTCTGCTGGAGTAGTTGGTGACAATCTACTTACACCAATGCTGTATACAGTCTAGGATGTTTTAAAGCTCAATTTACTCTATAAAGTTGAATATTGCGGTTAAATACTCTATACAGAGCAATACTACAGTGTTGTTACTCTTCCTTGGCTTCATACCCCATTCCGTGAGTACCCCCATTCATATTAGGTTAGGAGGTGAGGTGTTTGTACAAAGGAGAAAAAACATTTTGCTTTTACTCTTTGGTTCCTTTCCTGCGTATCACTTTTTTTGACCTTGTTCTCTTTTTCCTTCCTTCCCTTTTCCTCTTTCCCTGCTTCCCAGGTGATGCAGTTTGGAAGGATTGATGGCAATGCTTATATTTTGGACTTTCAGTATCCATTTTCTGCAGTGCAAGCCTTTGCTGTTGCTCTGGCTAATGTGACTCAACGCCTCAAATGAACAAGCAGAGACTGGAGAGAGGAAAATGTTGACCTTCTCAGAAAGTCCAAACCGGAAAATGTCAGGGCAGCCTGCTTTAGGTGTGCAGAGGTGCCTGGGAGCAAAGAAGGCAGTAAAACTGGAAAAGTCTCTTGGTGCCCAATAGAAGGGCATTAACTCTAATCAGTCATGGGGTAGAGGGTGGGGGGTTGTTTTCTGTTCCATTTGTTTGTTCGTTTGTTTTCAGGTGTTTGGTTTTTTTTTTTCCTTTGAAGCATTGTGCTGGGTCTCAGAAAGATGGAAGGGTTGGGAGCCATTCAGTGTTACTTGGAGAAGTGTGGCTTTTGGCTTGTTGTGGTGGTTCTGCCGTGTTTGCTACAGTAGCTCATGTAAGCTCATAGGGGGATTAAAAAAGACTGCTCTTTTTGATAGACTGCCTTATATCATGTTGTTCTTTTTAAAACAGGGAACATAACTTTTATTCTGGTCCAGTTTGTACTACTACTACTACATCAGTGATAGCAAAAAAAGGACAAAAAAGAAGCTATAATACTTGAAGACACGTGTTTCTTCTTTGATATCTGATAACTGAGCATCACAGGTTCCAAGGAGGCATGTGTAGGTCAATGTTTAATTTATAAATAACGATGTATTATTAAGAAGAGAAGCAGTTGTTACCAATGGGTGGTGTAAAGCCCCACTGTGTTGAACAAGTTAATGTCTGCTTGTTTTGTGTGCTGTTATTGGGGATAAACATCTTTCAGTAGGTGACAGAAGGATAAAGAAGTAATTACAAGCATTGCTTCTTTAGTTAGCGGGGGATAAACATCTTTCAGTGGGTAACAGAAAATAGAGGAGGAAGAAATCATGAGCACCGCTTCTTTCCTCATACTGATCAGCAATATTCTCTGATTTGGTAGCTGGGAGAGGTACAGTGTGAGCAGGTGTACCTCTGAGGCCACACTTGTACATGCTCCTCGTTTAAACATGTTTCCAGTTCATAAACAAAGCAGATCAGAAAGCCCAGTGGTTCTACAACAGTGTAGAGGAGGGAGACAGAAGCATAACAAGTCATGTCAAGCAGCAATTTCATGAGGAAAGTAGTTTCAGTACAGGAAACATCGTGGCTGGCTGGAGAACAAATGAATTGTAAGAGGAAGGAGAAAATGGGCAGAATCATCCCTTTTATCCCCTTGCTACTTGACTAGTCTTTGTGACTGTGGTTTGAGAATATAATGGTCCAGCTAAGAGCAGGAAGCCAAAGTTTACGTGGAGTATTACAAAGGAAGGGTTCATAACAGTAGCATGACTGCAGTTCTTTCTGGTGGACATGCAGACCTGTTGTGCATTTCAGAAGGGTTACCTGCACAGAAGAGTTTCTGTGTTGTCAATGTGTTGTGCGCATGCTTATTTACTTTTTTCTTCCTTGCCTGCATTTTGATATGGAAGTAGTTTGCCCAGTAACACACAGACTCCAAAACTATTCATGTTATTATTTGGACATTAGATTACAGAATGTAACGGCGGATTTCCTTCAGAAACTACTCTTTTGAAGCGAATGGCACGCTGAGAAAGTTATGTTGGTGGAGATGGCAATGGCTGCTTTGTCTTTCATCCATGGTTTAACTTCTCCCTTGAAAAACTTGTTATAACTTAAGATTTGTAGGTGTGCTTTTCTCTCTTTACTTAAATCCTAATGGTAGGGCAGGTATCTGTTCTATTTGGTTCATTCTAGAGGAACATGTAGCATAACATGCTGCATAAGACCCTGCTGTATTAGAGGTTATCAGCATACAGTGAGTTTACACCTGCTCTGCTGAGGCTTCTAGAACTGTACAGCATACAAGGAGTAATGCCAGTCAGGAAGGAGTTTCAGAGAGTTGCCAAGGGAGATAATGAGGCAGATCATCCACAGGTAATGTGCAGCAGAGTAAGTCCAGGAAAAATAACCTGCAAGATGGTTTCCTTAGATAGAGGAAGCAGAGGTAGGAAGGAGGGAGGGGAGAAGTAGATGGTACCATGCCTGTATTATCCCAAACCTCAGCAGCTTCTGCTTGCATGTAGGAGTGGTCAGGCACAGCATTCCCCTTGGCATCTAGCTGATTGTTGTTTGCTTTAGTTAAGATTTTTCCATCAGTTGTCTGGGCTCATTTGTTTTCTTTCTCATGATTTATTCAGCAGTTTGAGTGCCTGTGTGTATACTGTGTGTGGAACAGAGGAACTAAAATGGGTTTGGCTCCAGTCTCTTTAAAATCAGTGGAAGTGTTTCTTCTGTATTTTTGTGGATGAAACACTATTAAGCCCTTTATATTGAGTTGCACACTGTACAGACAGTAGGTTGAATTCTTACTCCACTGAATCCAGTCACTACACAAGGAGTTGGCTGATGAGACTCTTTACCTGCCCTAATGTCTGTGCTAACCCGTCATACCCTAATTAGAATATAACAGGTGGGCATTGAACACTGTTAGAGAAGAAACATACCCTGGCTTGCTTGCTTGCTGAGGGAAGGGCTGCTCAGTTACGTGTTAGAAATCTTCAGCTGAAAGAAGCATCACCTGTAGTTTTAAGACAAAATTGTTAATACATGGAACCAACATGAATGGATTTTTTTCCTGAACAAAATCTAACCTAAATAGAAGGACATGTGCATGTGGTTTCTTTAAATTTCCAGGGAACAGTATTCCTCTTCACCTGGTTCATTCCAAATTTTCCCAGTAACCAGCAATTTTATGCAAATGAAGAACTGAGAAATGAAACCTGATATAACAAGTAGTAGAGTTAGTAATTTGGTTTTACTGGCCCACATCATGATTGTGTCCTTCTGATGACACTTACAAGGAGCCTTGGTGTAGAAAGAGACCTCGTTTCTGCCCCGGCAAAGCACAAGTAATAATTATAAAAAATTTGGAAAATAAGTGCAATTCCCAACATACTTCCCATTTACTTGTCAAAAAATGCTATAGGATATGATAATCTTTATCTTTTTGAAAATCGTTTAACAGAGTCTCTTTTAATTGAGGATTTTAATGACATAGGGAATAGACCATATTAGAGAGGTATATACTGTCAAATATACAGAATTCTAATGAAAGGAATGGAAATTATGCAAATATCTGGGTGCGCAACTGGATCCTGAATTACACAAAGGACAAGTGAAAGTAACAGTTGTTTTATTTTTCATTGAGAGACAATATAGGAAACAAATTTAAAAGCCTCTTCCAAAATAATCACTTAAATCCTGAAGATTGCTATTGAATTCAGCCAAAAGATAGATGTTACATTTTCTGTTCTATTAGTAAATCCCTTGTTTCCTGTGGATAACTTGAGTTCTTCTAGGAAGAATGTAGCAGTGTTCAGAAATATCTAGTTCTTTTATACATACAGTAATTCCCAGTAGTTAAGTATGTTTTTTCCAAAGCTTTGTTTCAGTTGTGCAATAATTGTTACAGTCATGGGGGTTTACCTTTTTTTTTGTTGTTTTTTTTTAGTTTAGGTTTTGGGGCTTTTTAGGGGTTTTTGAGTGGGTTTTTTTAAGATAATTTAATGCAGATTTCCTGTTAATGTCCAAAAGACCAATTATTTATCTTGCATAATGTAACATGATTTAGGGATTATTTTATTACTAGGTATCTAGTGAGTTATACACACTTTCTTATTTATATTTATAAAGCATCTTTGTAAGTAATTGCTTGCTAGCAGGATGTTTTGCTGCAAGAAGTTAAAAATGCGTATAGGAAGACCTGTTTTCGCTGGATAATGTGCAGAATTTCATAATGCAGGGAGGCAAAAATATCTGTTGGCAGCTAAACACAGTGAGTTTGCTGTGAAGGACTGTGTAGATTACAAAGAGTGTAGACAACTTCTTTGGGACCTGCAGAAATTGGTCCTTCTCCACTGTTTTCCTCTTTTTTTTCTAGCTTAATTCACTCAGGAGCTTCCAGTAGAGTCTAAAAATTGATAATTGAAGTCTGGTATGAAGTGCATCATGTATGGAGTGGCAAATTTTAGCTTGAAACAGCGAGAATATCATGGTAAGAAACTATGAGAAGGAGGGGAGTGAAAGAGGAAAAAGATGAATTATTACATTCATAATTTTGCACTTGGTTCCAGAGGTAGCAGCAGTATGTGCCGTGGGCTGTCTGAGTACCAGTAAATCTGCACAGAGCTTCATATCAGTTAAATAAACTTTCTGTGACGCAACCACAAGTAAAACAGTTCCACATTTCTCTCTTCAGTTTCGTTCCATTGTTTTTATGAAGATGCATGAAAGTCTACTGGCATCAAAGATCTTTGATGAGCCTTCAGCCTAGACTTTCTGTAGGTCCAGGCTTTCCATGATGTGACTTTGTAATGTGCTCTCATGAATTCCAAACAGATTTTGGAGCTTGCCTGATCATTGCCTTAGACATTTTCTGTGCATTTGCTTTTTGCAGCCTAATGTCTATGATCCTAAGTTATGTTGGTGCCCTGTTAGCTGCAAGAAACAGTTAAATCCACATATGAGGAACACAGCACATGCAAAAACTGATTTGATTGAGAGAAAAGGGAGAGAAGACAGAGTAAGTTTTCACTGGCTTTACTTTAGCTTTTATGAATGTTTCCCAGAGCAACATGTTGGAAACTGCACATTTCTGGAGAGCCCAAACCACTCCAGGCCAACAAATCTGACTTGAAGATTAGTAACACATGAGCCACTTCACTTGCATGGCATGCTAACAGAGGGCCAACTTCTAGCCTCACTACATGGTTACACCAGGATACATAAGAGAGTAGAATCTGACCCAAAATATACTTTCCCATTACTGTATGATTGTAAGGAATGACTTATATGACCCATGTATCCACTTAAGAAAATTATAAAGCATTAACCAACAACAGTTGACAGTTCTGTATAACCCCCCTTGAAGAATGCTAGATTTTTGCTATATATTACTGTTTCTAGGATTCCATCAAGGAGAGGAAGGTGTTTATGTCATTTAGGGATTGATATAATAGATTTCTGGGCATAAGAGAGAAAATTTCTTATTCTGCTGACAAAAATTGAAAAAAATCTGGTAAATTAATTTTCCCATTCTCTAGTCTCTTCACCTTCAAGGCAAGCACAATCCTCCATCCGCAAATACCAGTTTAGAGTCCTGCTACCCTCAGAAGTAGTCTGCAGGTAGGCACCACAGGTCCTCTTTGCAGGACTGGAATTTACATGCACCATTCTTCAAGGAATAAGATTAATTACTACTTGTGAACCATGGGCTATGGGTATTACTTTATCTTCGTATTTATTTAATTTTCTTCTGCAAAAATCCTGCAGAGAATTTCTAAGATTAAAAGGCTGAGCTTCGTATGTTGCCTGATCTCTCTGAAGATGTATCAGGAGGTAATTTCTGTGGGCGTTTTGATTGCTGCTGCATCTAGAAAATTAGATTTTTAAGACAAAAGCAATTAACCAAATAAAAGAATGAAACAGGATTCAGTGAAGCAGTTCTTGCTGAGAAAATCAGAACTTAATTCTTCAACTTTTGATTTTACAAACTGATCTATAATGAGAAATTTGTGCTTCAAGGCAAATTGATTGTTGTGAAGAGCTATGCCAGTGCTCAGGTTTGCTGATCCAGAGCTGACTGCAGGATCAAACCAAAATGATTGTGTGAGACTTAAATAAATGAAAATACCACTTACCTATCCAGAGCATTCAATAAAATAAAAGTAGATGGTATAACTTTAAAGCCTGCCAATTTATTCTTTATGCTTGCCCTCCAGTTTACACTGTTACAAATTTAAAGATAGGGTCTGATTCAGCAGTTCAGAATCCTGACAAACGTTATCTATATGTGGCCTGTTTATCTTAATGGCCAAGTGAATGGTTTAAATAATGGCTTAAGATTAATGTAATAATAAAAGAGAAACATTTTTGAACAGTGTTCAGCCACCCGATTTTCAAGTATTTAATTGGCATAGTGCTTGGCTTGTAATTCCTACTTAGGTTGTTTCAAGCTATTTGTTCACAACTTTCCTAATTTTCCATTTGGTTCTTTTGCTTGCTTGATACGTGTTTTGCCTTTGGTTGCTTTTTGTTTCACCATTTCTGCATTCACTGCTCTTTTTTCTTTCTGTGTGTTGTGCATTTGGGGAAGGGTATGTCTGTTCAAGATCTCCTTGTTTATTGTAGATAAAATATATGGTGTTGTGGAATAGCATGGGGATGCATTTGATTGAAAAGGCACTGTAGTGTTTCCTGAAAAAGAAGGGGAGTTGCATTTTTTTCTAAATGCATTATTCTGGTACTATAACTTTGAATATGATTTGGGATTTTTTTCTTTTGTTTTTTTTTGGGGGGTTTGATTTTTTGGCGAGTTTTGTTTTTTGTTTGTTTTTGTTTTTTGACGTTAATTTAATGAGCATATAGTCATGGAGGTGCATGTGTTCTTAAGCCAGCAAGCCCAGCATTTGTTTTCTTCCAGCTGTTGCAAATCTGGTACATGCTTTGTGTACTTTAACGTACCTGTCCTATTTTTTAAATACATTTCTTGGAATCTCATTTTTTTTTTTGTTTTGTTTTTTTGTTTGGGTATTTTTTTCTCCTCAGTATACCATGGTATACTTGGTTTCCATTGTACTTAAAAACTACCCTGATATGCCTCTCCTTTTATGTATTTTGTGTAATAAATTTTGCAGGAGGTGCCTACAAAGCATTGTTGGTTTCCCTATAAAAATGTGGTTTGTCCAGATTCTTTACTGTCTACATGATTGAGAGATGGACTGATTGCCCTATTTTTCCTTGATGATTTGGAGTTGTAAGAGTTGTCCAGCTGTTGCTTAATAAAATTTTGCAGACTAGAAAATTCCTGACTTGCTTTTGTTGCATTTTGCATCTTGTCAAGCACCTTAAATAATTTTAAAGCAGATGCCAAATCTGCGCTGGAAAGACCTGAATAATTAACAGCCAGATGCCATTATGCTTTCTCTGATTAATAACTGTTTACACAAGTTCCACTGAACCTTATGCATGTACCAGCCCGTCATACTTCATGTCGTTCATATGGGAGGATGGATAGCAAAGATCTCATGGTAATAATGTTCCTATCTGCCTGGATATCAGCCAGTTCTTATGCTACTTCATCTCTGCTTTCTTTCCTTTTTGAGGAAATTACCTTTGGGGTTTGTGGTACTTCTCATTTCGTCATTCATGTACTGAAAAGTTTAACATTGCCATGAGGGATTCCTCTGTCCTGTCATCTTTAGCAACAGAATAAAATGCTGTGATGGCCAGTGTTCATTTTTCTGTTTTTTAACTAAAATGAGCATTCTGGGGGCTGAGAAAATAGAAAAGGTAGTGAAGTGGCTTACCTTGCATAACAAACATACTAGTTATGGCTCAAATGAGAGAATCCTGGTGTGGATCCCCATGATGGACCCAGAGTTTTGCAAGGGTCTGTGCTGGATCCTCACCTGTTCACCATATTCATGGGTGGCCTTGAAAAGAGTTTGAACATGGAGCTACAAAGTTTGCTGATGATATGAAGTTATTCAAAATACTAAATGCAATGGACAATTGTCAAGAATCTCAGAAAGTGGTTCTGTGAAGGTCTTTGTGAAACTGTGCAATAAAATAGCAGGTGAAAGTCAGTGTAGATAAATGTGAAGTGATACACATGGGGAAGAAAAACAGTCCTAACTTCCCTAACTTCACATTTGCAGTAATGGTCTCATTAGTGAACTCTACCACTCAGGAGAAACCTCTTGAGAGTTTGATAGGTCTCTGAAAACATCACATTTCTTTGATGCTCAGCAGCAGTCAGAAGAGGAAAATAAAATACTGGTAATGATCGCAAAAAGAATTGAGAGCAAAGCAGAAAATACAGGATCACTGTATAAAATTGCAGTTCACCACACTGCATATACTGTGTGGTACTGGTCCTCTTGTCTCAGAAAAGTTAGAGAGCTAAAGAAGATTCACAGAAGGGCAACATAAGGCACAGATCAGCTTCTATGTGAGGAACAACTGCAAAGGGTAGAACCCTTCACCCTGGAAAAGAGATAGGTTAAGGGGATTGCTGGAGAGCCACCAAAGCAGGAGTAGTGTGGAAAAGTGGGAAGGGATTGTCTGTTGATTGTCTCCTCCTGCAGAAGAACTGGAAACTATGAAATAAGAAGAAAGTGAAATAATAGTGGGTCAGGAAATCAAACAAAAAGAGGTAGTTCTTCAAAGAGGTGAGTAGCCAGTGCTACTTTGACAAAGGATGCTGCAATACAAGAAGTTTACAAGAGTTCAAGCGAGACTGAAAAGTGTGTGAAGGAGAGATCCATTGGGACACTAAACAAACTACAAAAGGAGCAGAAGGCTCCCTGAGCTGAAAACATTCAGAGGCTGAGAGAGTACCAAGGAAAATACAGTATGAATTTGCTCTGTTCTCACTCTTCCTCAGGAATCCACATATGGCTATTGTAGGAGACAAAATGCTGGGTTTAAATGGATTCTGTTTGTGAGCTGGTGTCACCAGGACACAAGCTTAAGCTTCGGCCTCTGGGAATGACAAGAAGGGGAAAGCGTCCCAACCTGGTGTCTTAATGCTGTGTACTGCAGCCATGAAAAATCCTCTTCTAGTGCTTGGGGGTCTACCAGCATTCCTGAAATCTCCCTTAGCTCTAGATGAGTTTTCAGGGCTGCAGTAAACAAAAATGTAAGCTTTTGCAAAAATATCCTGGAAGTATTCTTACGATCATTGTGTGGCCCTGCAGAGGGACTAACAGCATTTACTTGCTCTTTTTGTATATGACTGTGGTTGTTGTTGGTAATAGTGCTATCTTATTTTTATGATTTAGATGAACACAAGGGCTATTTGTTCCCAGTGTCCTCTATTTATGCTGCCTGGTTTTAAGGTCAGGAAATGTGGAGGCAGTGAGGGAACAATGTTTAAGCAAGGTTTTTTAAAAAAGAAACTGGCAATGCCTCAGCTATATGTATAATTAAGCTTGTATATATGATTTAATAAATACTGTCTGGATCATGAGTTTTTTCACCAAGACAGGTTATTGTTGTTCTCTGCCCAGTGGCGTATTCCATTTTTTACTGGCATTGCTACCAAAGTAACTATCAATAATAAAACAGCAATCTGTACTTCTAATTTCTTCAACAGCGGCTCAGCTTTCATTATGCAATCTTAACAGGATAGGTTCAGGAGCTGTGTAATTGCCTGGTTGTGAGGGAGTTGTACAAAACTAGGAAAAAACCCTGGAGCGCTTCATACCAACTGAGATTTGTCTCAGACCTTTCATCTCGCTCCTCATCCTTTATCGCTGTCTATTGCATATTCTCATTTTGTGTTCTTCTTAAAACAGACACATTTCAAATCTTTTTTTGTTGTTGCTTTTTGATCAAAGGGAAACTTACTCATTCAGGGGAATGTTATGCTTTGTTGCCTCTCCTGGTATTTTTATCCTTTCCAGCTGTTCCATATTGTCTTCCATTTCTCACTTCCCCATGGATAAGGAGGAAACTTAGATTTGAACTGCAGTAAGTAACATTTCTTTGTTCTCCTTCTTTCTCATTGTACTATGTGGTGATAGTCCTCTCTTAAAACAAGAGTATCTTTGTTCCCTTTGTTGCACAGTTTTGATGAGATAAATTTATTCCTTTTCCTTTCAAATCCCTTTAGGACTTTTGTACTTTTTTGTAATCTGAAAGGATGTTTATTTTAGAGAAGAGCCTGTATGGGGTGGTTATAGCAAAGGGAAGATACTAAAGATGATTTAAACATCAGTGAGTCTTCTAATTGCCTTATGTGGAGGCAACCAAATGCAGTCTCAACTTCAGAAGTCACGTAACTGATTTGACTTCTAAGTGACTTCTGTCTCTCATTTTATGGTGCTTTCTAGTGAGGGAATCATCCTTGTTTTCATCCAATCCATGAACATACCTGAAGATTAACTGGTATAGTCTGAGGTAGCAAACATTAATTTTCACAAGCTTTATTTGTATAAACCAGGATCCCAGTATTGTCCATAAATCCACTGCTAGTATTCCTATTTATATGATACTAATCATATTGTCTGCAGTTTAAATATTATACAGGTTTTAGCAGATCTGTACTGTGTCTGATCAACAGAACATATCAGAGAGTGTGAAACAAAGAGTGGACATCTTCCCCAAAAACGTGGCATATATATAATTTGCACTGGAAGTTCTGCTATGAACTTCAGAAGTTCCAGGTGCTGATGAAGTGTCCCTCAGGCCGTTAGTTTAGAGAGCATCATTTGGAGAGCTGCCAGAATCCACAATTAGGTTCCACTTCTGGAGATCATGGAAAACTCGAGTAGAGAGTAAAATGGCACGGACTGTGTATCATCACAAGTACTACAGAATGTGCATGATAGAAAAGCTCTCCGAAGAGCAAGGCAGTAGCAATCAAGAAAGGGGAGGCCTCTGGGAAGTCAGTGAAGCTGCTGGGGTT
>JAOEHX010037021.1:17566-27918 GCA_025448015.1 Bolborhynchus lineola
GGTGGTGAGGTGGGGGAGAGACGATCAGCAGCATAGGAGACAGAATGTACCCTTCTTCAGAAGAAGGACAAAAAACCTTACGGGGTGATGCATAAGTCACTTGCATTCAGGTATATCAGTGCAAAATCTACAATGACGGTCATCCTTGCCATCATTGCTATAAAGATAGTGGTCTTTTTTTATACACTTGGTGGAAATTTTTACTATATGAATATTAAATGTGAAGAGAATCGAAATGATAGATGATGAGAATGATGACCTAACATTTAAACATTCTGAAATGGAAAATGTTGCTTAATAATAGCAATTTACATCCTCAGAGCAATTCACATGCATTAGGAAAACATCTTTATTTATCCAAAAGCAAACAACCTCATAGCAAGATTGCTTGCATCTCTGAAGTTATAAGCATGCCAATGAAGAAAAGATCCAAGATGTGTCCTAAGGTGGAGGCCGGGTCTGAAAGACCAAACATGGAATTCATGAAATTAAAGCAATATTTATCATGTTCTCGGAGTTGATTGTTGTTGCATTAATCTACTATGTGTAGATTACTGACTGCAAGAGACAAAGTTCAGACCAATTTCATCAAAACAACAGATGTTCAAATGGTTTTGAGTAGAGTTCTACAGACAGCTGATGACGTCAGATGCCTTTAAATTGGATCGTTATGTTCTGTTGGAAGATTCTTAGTGTAGCAGGCAATTGAGAAGTAATCAGCTGAAGAGATTGAAAGAACAGGATGTACAATGAAATTTGTTCTCAAAATAGTCATTAGAGTGTAATTATATGAATGAGTTGGTAATCCTGCAAAACTACTGACAGCCATGGTTTGAGTGATTAATTTCAAGGTAACTCATGAAGACCTCTAAGTACATGTGGCTTTAAAATGTCTGGTGGCTGATGAAGCTTTGTTTGAAAGTTTGAGGGCATGAGATAAATGCAGTCAGTGCTAACAAGGTGGCTGCTGTCAGTCTGTTGCTTGGCCAATTTCCCCTCTGATGTTGATAACCTACTGAAGTATGTAAAGTTAGGTGAGAAGCACATTATGATATCAGGAGAAATTGTTTTAGATGTGATTCACCTTCATAGAAACATTATGACTACATGTCCAAGTAGAAACATAAAATATTTTCAAGTATCAGCAGAAAGAATGGAGTTGGTAAATGCTTAGGAAAGGATGTTGCAGGAATTTCTTAGGAAAAACATTAGCTGTTCTGCAACACAGACAAAGGAATTCCTGTGTATTACCCAGGCACTGGTGGCATTGGATGGGTTACAAGTGTGACTCCTGCTGAGATCATCATTGTCTCTGTTACCACAGAATGAATTTAATCTGAAGAATGAACAGTGTTAATTAGTACTGATATCACCAGGTCATTAGCACTATCCAAAAGATTCAGAAGCTAACAAGATTTATGTAATGTTGGATATTTCCAAAAGATGGCAAAAAAGGCATAGAGGGATGCAACAGAGGATGGAAAGTATATATTCATTTCAAGAACAATACTGTGTAGCAATGGAGAAAGTTTATTTTTGTCCCATTAGCAACTTGGGCCTTATCAGATTTGTGGCAGAAGAGAGTAAGTTTGTGTGATAAATTCTCCATGTCATGAATTGCCCTGGGCTAATCGGTGACTTGAAAAAAACTCAGACTTCCTAAATTCTCTTATGAAAAGCTGATAGACTTGTTTGCATGCAGTCTGTGCCTCTAGGGGTTGGTACAAATCAGCCACAATGCCCCTGAAGACGTAACTATCCTTGTGTTTAGTCTTGACTGCAGCAATTTTGTACCAGATGATTGTAACACAAGCCTGGACAGGAGTCACAGGCATCCATGAAGTCAAATGCTCCCTTAAGGCTGATGTTAGTGGAGCTGAAACAAGCCTGTTTGTCTTTTGTGATGTTACCACTGCTAGGTGAGGGAAAGTTGGGAGATAAACTTATGCAGGTGTAGTTTCAAGTACTGGTGATTTCATCAGATGTCACATCAGTGACATGAAATCCTGAGATGGGCAATACTCAGTGCCAGGAAGTTTCTTCTATTAGTCTTTCTTACAGAATGAAGTAAGTCCCAGCTGTCTGGGCGTGTGCTATGCTGTGCAAACCTCTTTTGCTCAGTCCTGCAAGCTGTGGCTGAGTAACTGATACCCAGAAGAATCTTCAACACCATGTGGGCATTTGAATCATCACAACCACAGCTGCCTTTCATATTTATTATCAGGTGTTTCCTCCACAGTCATTGCACATGTCCAAATTAGTAATGCTTTTGCTTGAACAAAGAGCTGGAAACTGCAACTCTCTGTCTACCAAAAATTAAAGATGAAGAGAACTACTGGGTAAAATCATTTCACTGAAGAGTTGTAAGACATGGAGATGAATTATTTTGTTAGAAATAGAATCTTACAGGTGTTTCATAGTAGATGAGAGTATCAAGGGAAAATACTTTGTGCTTTTAAACAATGAATGTGTGGGGTTTTTTTTATTGTATTAATCAAATTTTGACTGATGAATACATAGGGCTTAAATGTTACAGTGCAAAAATATGTCACCAACAGGCAGGGCACCGCTTCTAGAAGCTTAGTCATCACTTTGAAGCTACTAAAGGCTGTAGGATCTGAACAAAGTCCAGCAACACCTGTGTTGTCAAAAAAAGCGTTATTAAGCTTTGCTTCTTCAAAAGACACCAGCAGCCGAATTTTCTGACCTTGGTTCATTGACTCCATGAGCTGGATGCTACTCCCAGGAGCTTTACATACAGCAAGCTCACCAAGTTAACTGCATTTTCCTCCCAGGAGGTTCCTGACAAAGACTTTTCTAACACAGTGATACAGAGATGCCCTTTAACAAGTTATCTGTGCCTGACTCTGAGAAATTGAATAAGGTACTGTTTCAGCTCCTCAGTGTTGCATTCCAATAGCTTCCCTTTCATCGCCCTGTTACTTCCCTTGATGTATTCATCAAGCCAATTAAAAGGGAAAAAACCCAACAAAACCCCAACTTGAACACAACACTATACACACCACAGCACACCAGCAAGCCTCAAAGCGTATTGATCAGTGATGGTAACGGTGTGGTGGGGTTGCAAGGGCTTTCATAACAGTGCATCAAAAATGAAGAGGGAGCATCCACAAAGCAAACACCAGTTCCTGAGGTGCACCTGGAGTAGGAATAGGAAATCGGGACAGCTCACCCTATTTCATCATGGCTGCGCAAATTCACTGAGAGGGGGACTTTCCTATGGAGCAGGTGATAAACAAACGTACAGACTGCAGCTGTAGGGACCAAATACGGTATTTGGAAAGCCAGAGGAGATCAGGGAACTTCGAACTGCAGCAGTGTCTTATGGTATGTCACAAAAATAAAGTAAATGTGAAACACAGATCCTTGCTGCAACAGAAATCACTCAGGATTGCAAAGCATTTGAACAAGCAAGCAGGAGGTGTATTCATTGTAGTTCCCTGAGGAACCAGACAGTACACCCACAGGCAGCGAGGAGAGGTAGCTTGAATCATCAAAGAATTGGGAGTCTTGAGAGCAATTCGGAGATGTGAGAAAGCAAGCTGTGTTCTGTCCAATTGCTCACAGTACAGATGCAATGAATGGTACCCAGGAGGTGGATTTAGTTTAAACTGACTGATCCCAAAAGCTGTAATTTAAATAATTCTCAGCTCTCTCTTGTGGACAGCAATAACTGGATGGAACCCTGTTATAGCTTGAAACTTACTGTACAGCCCCAAAATAAAATGCTTCTAAAGAAACTCATTTCTCCCACAAGAAGGCAACAAGTACAGAGAGGCATTAGGTGCTGTGTCAAGAAATGCCAAGCTCCAGAGCCAGTTCTGCAATTTTAACTCCAAAGAAAAATGTCTCTCTTCAAAGTACATGAGCTACAATGTACATGAACTAACTTTAAGAAAAAATGTGGGAGTCTACTAGCTGTACTTTGCCACCTTGAGCAATGCAAGATGGTGTCACATACTACTTAGTGCCAGAGAACATATTGCTGCAGTTGAGCACACTTAACACCTTCGTTCCCTTTCTGCTAAAATAGATGGGTAAATCAAAGTGCAAAATTGAATGTACTGGCAAACTTGTTCCTCAGACAGTGCAGTTAATGCCTTACAGTAATAACTAGAATTGACCTGAGCCAGTTCATCTTGTTTCACTCTTTCTTCAAAAGGTTGAGGCTTGGCTAGTTTGTCACCAGGAGTGGCATAGAGCAGACTGAAGGGAATGCCAGCCAACTGCTGTGTGTTTCTAAAGAATTTTATAGAGCCTGAGAAATTTCAGGAGCCTCAGAAAATGCTTAGCTAACAATACTGGAAGAAAAGGAGGAGGCAGCAGGCCAGCCATGCTGACCCCAGCAGCAGGCAAAGTGATAAAAAGGGTGGTATAGGAGTCAGTTAAAGAGTGTAATATAAGGAGGTAAACCGTGGGAAAGTAGTCTTAGGTTATATGTTATTATTATGAAGAAAAAAGAGATCTTATCCTACTGTGTCTTTTGACACATTATTTGAGGTTATTACCTCAATTTGTAGATAAAATTCCATTCACAGGGCATTTGATGAAATACTGCCTGGGTTCCAATACAGAAATTAGCAATAAGTAGCGTGAATGAGGTGTGCTTCAAATGGATTATGAATGAATGCAAGATCTCACAAAGTAGCCTGCAATGTGGATTTGTCACTGAGTGGAGTGTTTCTAAGAGGATTTTGCAGGTACTAATTCTGATAGTAAATGGGACTCTAAAGCAAATGCAGGACTGTGGCTGATCAAATTTGGATATGGCACAAAGCTGCCAAAGGCAAATAGCAGTAAGGACAAGGCAGTGAAACGTTGCCGACAAAATGCATTTTGAATACAGGAAAATGCAAAGTTCCACATTTAGGAGCAAGGAATGTGGACATAACCTTCAAAATTTGTAATATAGCTCTGAAAGGTGCAGGTCTGATTTGGAGGCACAGGTCAGAGCACATAGGCAAATCAATGTGCTATGTAAGAGATCTTCTTGCAAAAAGAGCTAGTACGATCCTCAGATTGGTAAGTAGGGCAGTGGAAGTAAATGATTTCACTTGATAAAGTACTGTGTCTCCTTCTGCTGTCCAGGCTTTTAAACTATCTTGGAAGAAGGAACAGTGTTGAAAAACTATGAAGTTCAATAACTGAAGAAAATGCCTCACAGCAAGAGATTTGTCTGTTTAGCTTATTTCAGAAAAGAGCATAATGAAGTAATTCTCGCTATGTTAAGTTTAACTGAACTAAAATACTGGTATCAAAAGGCACTTTAATTTAGCAGGGAAAGACACAACAAGCACGAATGACTGGGGGGCTGAAGAAAATTACTGAAAGAAGCAGGACGCATGTAATGATGAAAATTTTTAACACTGAAACAAGCTCAAAGAAGTGGATTCTCCATCTTATGTAGTGCTCCAATCAAGGCTGCTTTAGTTAAATGCATCTGGATGGACGAAGAGGTACATGTGTGAAACATGCAATGACCGAAGGCAAATTTGCTCTGGAGGTGTAGGTCAGTATTTGCCAAGGTCTTGGTTCATGATTTAGCCAGACATATGCCCAGGCCCAGGAGCTTAGAAATATTCCCAAATCCTGCAAATTAGCTGTAGTCCTAAATGGCTAGAGCAGGAGACACACTTGTTGGTTTGTGCAAGCAAGAGCAAATTCACTCTAGTGGGCTGCAAACACATGCTGCAAAACCTATACAATTGATGTTTTTCTATTGCTTTGAAAAAAAATGTCGCATGCTATTTATAACTGAGTATTCAACTCTTGTGGTTCACACCAGAAATGACTGGCTGGAGAAAGGAGATTCCCAAGCACAGAATAAGACCCTGGTGATCTTGCATGTTTCTAATTAGATCTAACAGTACCCAAAGGTTCATACTATTAATTTATGTGTGTGCAGGCAGGCAATAAACTGTTTCTGTGAGGAGAGGAGAAGTTTTGCAAAATGTCTGGCACTTTTCACTATTTCCATGTTAGTTTTAATTGCTTCCCTTGAGATGTGCAGAAAACAGTTCAGAAACAGAGGTATTATAAATGATGGGAAAGAATAATGAAGTCTTCTATCTGAATAATGACATGCTGTATGGAGTGCAGCATAATGACACGCTGTATGATGGGGTGCAGTGCTTCATGTGCAGTGATGAGGGTTTCCTCTTTGCTATCCTTGAAACCACCTCACAAGAGATTCTTCTTAAATTTTGATCAAAAGAGATTATAAATCTGATTTTATTTTCTTGTCCTCACATCTCTTCAAAGCAGGATCATTTCAGGGATGATTCATCTCCAAGAATACAAAGAGAGGGCGATGAGGCTCTCTTGCTGTTGCTGCGAGGGTCAGAACTGAATCTGCAGCCAGCTGTGTCGAGCCTTATTCCTCCCAGTGATGACAAGAGCAGCTGTGGCTCCAAAGCCCCTGTCAGCTCAAAGATGGTTTGTTATGGATGATCTGTCAGGAGATGTCCCAGCTGATGTCTCCGTGCCACCACTTCAAATAAAAGAAGCCTTGCTGCACAGTGAGTGCCGTGCTCCCGCTGAGCTTCCCCATCTTCCCATTCCCAGCATGCTGCTGTGATCTCTGAGCGCACAGCAACCACTACATGGCAACAGTTGTCATCATGTAACTGGTTGGTTGTGACAAAGCGGTTTTCTGACAGGAGGAGACAGTCAAGCCATGCTGGCCTGGGGTAACGCAGCAGCTATTATCTCCCAAAATCAAGGCAGCAGCAATGTGAAGAGAACAGGGTGGACAAAAGCCCTGAGGTTCCTGTGGGGCTCAGTAGTTACTACTCATGTGATTTGGAAGTAAGCAGTGACAACTCCTGTATACCGCAAGAGTCAGAAGCATATTTGCAGCTGTATAGCAGCAGCACAGACTCTCTTGTCTTGTGAGAGGCAGTCTGGGTATGTGCTGATTTACGTGCCTTCTGATATGCCAGGCGTTAACTCCATTCAGAAGAGGAAAAAGGCAATTGCTCTTTCCAGGCAGCAGCTGCCACTACTGTCTTTCTCCAGCTCAAAACAGGTTTGAAGAAGAAAGCATTTGTCAAGCAGCTGGACTTCTGCTTGTTTGTGTGTTTTGTTCCTTTCATGAAAAAAGGGGGACTTGAGTTGGCAGTATTTATTCTCTTAACTTCTCAGCACCAGCTGCCATTGCATAGAGTGATAAATCTGATGCTTTTAAGTGGATCACCAAGCTTTGTATTTCACTATGATCCCAATTTAATATGTGTGGCTAATGCTGCAAAAGGCTAGCTATACACAGGGGGAGAGGAAAGAATCAGGAAGGAGAATTGCATGCGGGACTTCCGTTAGGCACCATGCTCAAAACAAACTCTGTCCTTGTGATGTGATACAATGAGTGCATTGAACAGATGAGTTTGATCACATCTTTGTCTTAGACTCTTGGGGCCTTTCTCTTGTGAAGTCCAGAAACACTTGGCGGAATTCACTGCGGGGTGAACTGAGTTCCAGATGCTTAAATTCTAACTGAGGTTTATGAGCCTGTCAATATTAGATTAATTTGTTCTTCAATGCAGTCAGATGCTGCCTCTCTTTTATTATGTGTTGTGGAAAGCAGGAAAATAAGGTTGACACAGAAGGTGTAGGGCTTTGTTTGGTGAGTGAAGGTACCCCGAAATTAATGGGGCAAGTCGTACCCAAGTGCAGAGTCCCAGTGCAGGTAAATTGTTGGTTACACTCACACCTTGTTTGCAAAGCTGTCTATGGAGCCTTGGCTTCCCTTTGCTTTGCTTCCTGCAGAACCAAATGCTTTTCTGTGCCAGCCCAATCTGTGCTGTGACTGCACTGGACAGGAAAGAAGGACAACCAGTAAATGTGGAAGTGTGATCTGCTGTCATCTGCAGGGCTGTGGGTGAGTGAACACCTAACTGAAATGTTCCATTCTTTAGGTTTTGACAAGAGAAAAGAGATTGGCAGTTTTAACAGAAGTGCCTATTTAATATTAAAAATCTGGTTTACTATTTTTCTCATTTAATTAAAAAAAAAAAAAATCCTGAAATTTCTTTAAAGAAAGCATTTGGATGGAAGCTAATTGCTTTTAACTTAAAAAATGTTACCTAGAATTGGTACTGTGTACCAAAGGCAGCACTTTTAACAACAAAAAGAGCAGCAGGCCAGACTTGTAACTACAGTGTCATTTTCTCAAAGTCACTTTCTGGCTGAGCTTCACAGACCACCAATATTGTTAGTCTTTGGGAGCCTCCTTGGCTGCAGGAGGCACGGCCAGGGCAGCTCTGCACGCTTTCAGTGCCCAGGCAGAGGAGGCTGTGCACTGGAAATGTTTGATTTGCATGCTGGTACATGCATGCAGCTCTGTGTGTTGCTTATTTTAGCAACATGTTAAAGTGTTTTGGAGACTGAAAATGAATTCTTGACCTCAGAGAATCTGAGTGTTTAATCTGGACCACAATGGGAATGTGCAATTAGCTCGCTTCTTCACACTATTCACAAGCCTGGAAATATTAATCCTGTAATGTCTGGTAATTGTTAGTGGAAAAACTGTCTGTTTTGCTGAGGTTTTTTAATAGCTGAAGTTGGTGGGTTAATATATGGCCAGAGCTAACCCCTTCTCTGTGAGAGTAACCTGCGGGCCTGATTGTCAGCTTTCCATAGCAGGCATGACTTCCTCCTATGGCACTCAAGGCATGGGGGACAGACACAGTCTGAAGCTGGTCTGGATAATGTTCAGCACAACACAGGAGAAACTAGACTGCACCTCTGGAATGGTGATGCTTTGGACCCTCAAGCAAACCCTGGTTTGATTTTGGGTTTTGGTTGGTTAGTTGATTTTGGTTTAGTTGGTTTAGGGTTTGTTTTGTTGTTTGGTTGGGTTTTTTAATAGATGCAGTAGAGATCACTTAGTTGTAAGTAATTAAATGGTAGTAAGTTTTTAATCATTGAGCCTATTTTTTATTATTTTGCTGTGTAAGTGCATAACTCCCAGCAGTGAATGCTTTTTTACTCAGCTGAAGCCTCAGATGTTTTATTTTCTCTTTTTGGTAAATACTTGAAGATCCAATTTATAATTCCTACCTCTGAGCCTGAGAGCTGGAAGCAGCATATTCACCACACATAACAAAGAATTTTAATTCTTGCTTTGAAGGAACCATGGGTAAGTCTCAGTCACAAATGAAACATTTACCATGAAATAAACTCTTACAGGAAAACCCTATATGAGTGCATGAGCCACAGGTACTGTAGCAAGTAGGGTCATAGCTGATGAGTTGTAAAGTACAGACAGCCACAGAACTGTGAGAGGCCGAGCCTGTCCCCAGGTTTCAAAAGCCGCTCAGAAGCTGGTTGAGCTCTGCCCTTATACTGGCTGGGCCCTTTGGTTCTCTTTGGAGGCTGCTCCTGAACAACAGTCCCGTGGTTGGTAGGAACCTTCTCGCATCCGGCCTGAATGTTCATGTGCTTTTATCCTGCTGCTGCGTCTTCCCAGGCTTGGAGATATTCTGAACTACAGAAGAGAAAGTCTCAGTCAGAGGTGACCCTCCCTCTGTCTCTGCCCCACTGCCTCTCTCACTTCACCACCAGGGACAGCCTCTTGTCACCGCCTATTGGTGCCATACAGAAGGGGGATTGTAAGTGAAAGTGCATGTTCCAGACTTTGTATGTGATAAAATTCAGACTAGGTGGCACGGCTGGGATGTAACCCAGCCAACTTCTGGGACACCAGTGGGGAAGATATTTACATGGGAGAGGCAGAGTAGAAGACTTCTGTGTTTATGTTCTCTAGAAACAATTATGTCCTGCCCATGGCAAGGGGGTTGGAACTAGATGATCTTAAGGTCTTTCCAACCCTAACGATTCTATGATTCTATGGTTCTATGACACATCAATAGTAAAGTATTTTCATATTTTATACAGACACTATCATTCCCATTAACTCATGGGAATTATTAAGGTTTGAATTGATAGAATAATTTAAAACAGGGTTTCGGTGTGAATTTATTCATGAAGAAGAGCTTAACACACAACTGAAGCTAGCATGACACTGTGCAAATCGGCTGGAGCTCAGCAGGAGCCAGTCTGAAAATCCAGGCAGCTTTATTCCCGACGCGGGAGCGCTTACTGCTCATGGCGTTATGACCACGAGAAGCAGACTGAGCGCAGTATCTCTTTTCCGCACATGTGAGGCCTTCCTTGGCGGTGCAAAGTGGCCCCTTTTGGTTGGGTGGAACAGCCCCTGACAGCCGGGACATCGATCCTAGCGCTGCCGGACCGCTCAACCGGCCCTCGCGCCCTGCCCGCTCCTGTCCGCGGTGCTGAAGCGGCTCCCGCCGCCCCGGCCCCGGCCC
Source organism: Bolborhynchus lineola (assembly GCA_025448015.1). Taxonomy (NCBI): domain Eukaryota; kingdom Metazoa; phylum Chordata; class Aves; order Psittaciformes; family Psittacidae; genus Bolborhynchus; species Bolborhynchus lineola. Next base: position 27,913 of record JAOEHX010037021.1, read on the forward strand.
CGGCCC
>JAOEHX010037028.1:3331-26464 GCA_025448015.1 Bolborhynchus lineola
GTTGTTCTTTAAATTGCTTTTTTATTTGCTGGTTTTCAATAACTTGTATAAAAATTTCTCACATTATTAAGTCCCTTATAGATTTTTGTTTTGTAAGATTTTGTAAAAAAAATGACTTGATGAACAGCAGAATTAATATAGTCTGTAGTTGTGTTCTGTGTTCCCAAAAATACCAGTGCAAGATTACTCTGTGCTTTGCCTTTTGAATATGTGGTGTTAGGAAGTTCCTAGGATCAGCTGACAAAATGTGGTGCTATAACATTTCTTTTCCTTGGAGCCTAGGCTTTAAATGGTGCTGTGGTTTCTGAGATCGTGTCAAGGAGAGATGTATATTGCTAATATATTGTAAGGTCTTAGAGACTTCTGGAACACTTGTTCTTTCAGGCAATTTTCTGACCATTATATCACCCTGGTTTTGGTGTTGTATGTTAATTTTCTTGAAACTGTGCTGAAACCTGCAAACCCAGATTTCAGTTTGGATGTGCCCATTTTGCAACTTGCTAGGACTTAATGATTGAATTTTCTGTTGATTCTGCGTATGTTCTATTCAAAGACCAGGATTATAGAGCAGATTGTATTTTACAGCTGTCCTACTTGGAAGCATATCTGATGCCATACGAACCATTTAAGTGTGCCATCTAGAGCAGTCAGCTTTGACTCAGATGTGGTCACCCACCAGGCTGCAATATTCTATTCCAGTTCCTACTGGAGTTTCTAACTACTTGAGCATGAGGCAGAAGGTAGAGCACTGTCAAACAGTTTTTTGTGTTCAGGGGCACAAGACTTTGAGTTTCCCAATCATCATAGCTTGGCAAAGCTCAGATTCAACAAATAAAATGGTAAAACATGAGGTGTGTTTATAGACTTAGTTGCTTGTTTAAACTCCTCAAGTTTTCAGCAGTTGAGAAGGTATTCCTGCATTCTGCTTGTGTTTTCTAAGAAAATGTCTCTTTCAGACATTAAACTGGAAGCCAAAGAGGATACCCTGAAGCATTTAGGGCAAGTAGCTGTCAGCTTTTTATTTCTCAGGTGACAACATTAAACAGAAAGTTGACTGCAAATAGTCTAGATGATGACTGACCAGCTGCAGTTGCATAGTCTTGACTTAGAAGTAATGTAGGATGAGTGTGTTTACTTTCAAGAGGTTGGTGTGAGATTTGATGCTGTTGGTTTAGTATTGAGGAACTTGAACTACTAAATCAGAATGTGATGTTTGTAAACTTCATATTCTAGGAAAGAGTTTTACCATTTGGTTGGTTTTGATAATCTTGTTCTGTTATGTTCATGGTTAAGCTATGTCAAATCATAACAGTCATCTTAAGACCAGTCAGAAATACTCTGAAAGCTCTAATATTGACTTATGATACTCAATATAAGGCTTCCAAAAGGGTTTCTAGTGCTAAACTGAAAAAGAAAAAAAAAATTACAGTCAAGCTAGCAGTTTCCTCACTTTTTATCTTCTGAGGGAATGTAAAGGAAGGATTAGGAATTGGTTGCCGTCTTTTGGGGGAATTTTGGTGCTTCATTTTTTTTTTTTCATTATTCATGTCAGAATAAAAGCAAAACTTCTGCTGAATAATATTTGTGAGAAATATTATTAAAAATGCTTTTTCACACAATTTTATTTAGTGCAACTATATTTTCCAAGCAATATTACAAGCAAAATTTAAACATTGTATTTCCATAATTCGAAGCATTGTCAAGATGCTCTCTGTAAAAAGTTGCCTGCTTTCTGAACATTTCAAATGTGGTATTGTGTATCTGGTCACAGAAGTGTGGGGAATAATTTTTAGGGTCTAATAATCTTCCAGGGAGTACTGTATTGTTGGTCTACCATATTTTTATATCAGGTTTTACTAGAGGGGATAATGGTAAATAATCATCTCTCCAGAATTACTTGTTTTACATTGTAATGAGATTAAAGTGTCAAAAGGCAAGAAATGAAGAAATCAAAGAAATGATAAAGACTGGTGAATATGCTGTCTCTCTGCATAGTCCTCCTCAGATATTTGAGGACCCAAGAATCCTTCACTTTTTTTTTCTTTTTGAGATGTCTTGTGTTTCAGTTATGAGCCATCTTACAGCCATCAATTTGCTGTGGTTTCTTTCTGGTTTGAGTAACTAGGGGAGAGAAATTCCAGAAAGCACATCTGTTCACCTTATGCCCTTTGTCATATTGTAGAAGTTAATACCATGTCTTAATAAATAGAAATTTGGAAGTATAAATTATAATTTAATTAATTAACCATAAACAAAGTATGAATAAAATTATATATAACATACTATATGTATTTTTACATACTATATAAAATATGCATTCTATATAATTTTATTAATTCTCTATAAGTAATTATTTAAAAAGGCAGTGTCTTTTTGCAGTGACAGGAGGAGAAGAAGAACTGGTTTACAGTGTGTTAGATGGTGATAAAATTTAAAAACATCTTAGCTTTTCTTCTGGGGGGGAAATCATCACTGAATTGTGTATATTCTTATTTGTCTATTTTATTCTAGGATTGAAATTTTTTATGCCTGTCAAAAGACCATAAAAAGTTGAATTACTGATTCAGAAATTCTTCGTTGATATTTGGGCTTGTTTGGCTGGTGTTATAAAAGTAGAACACCAAAATTTTTAGTTAAGACCATGTACAAATACACCAGAGTCCTTTTGTCTTTTCTTAAACCATTCTTCTGTATGTTTGCAGTGAAAATACTCAGAACATGTCGTGTCCTGTAACTGTGGTACATGGTAGACGTTTTCACCACGCGCATGCACAGACAGCAGTAGTAAAAACAGCAGCCCAAAGGTAAGGCTAAGTATGTTTGTTTCTCCAGATGTTCCTAGTGTCAGAAATCCTTTCTGGTTTTGCATGTAATAGTTTTCCTTATGGTTTAAAGTGTTTTAAGGAAACATGAGTAATTACGTGCTGCGTTCTTGATCATGAGCTTTGATCTTAATTACTGAAGTTTCGTAAGACCATTTAGGAACTACTATTATTTAATCTCAGAATTTACTTATTTTAAAGCACACTATGGCGCATATTCAGTAGGAGAGAACCTGCTAATGTAAACATGTTTAGAAAATACTTTAAGATGGGTGGACATGGTAGGCAGTAGAAATTCACTTAACTGGCAACATGATCTTCAAATATTAATTCACAGCAACTCCAGTTTGTTTAAGATCCATCTAAAGATTAAGTTATAGATCTGTTGATCATATGTAGTCTGTAAATACAGCATGAAACATATAAACTGGAGCTTCTAACAGAAGCAGGGTTTTTCATTTGTATGAATAGTTGTTAAAATGAATGAGGAATCTTACTCAGCTATGCTGAGTTAATCGGTTTGAAAACATAAAACTACATCAGTCTTCTATAAAGTGTAGGGATTTATATTTTTTTACAGGCTTTTCACACTCATTGTGAGTCAAAAATATATGGGTGTTAGCTTTAAGGAATTCTCTTTCAAGTTTTGTTCATTCAGAGGTCTCTTTATGAATTTCATGGATTTCTACCAGGCCATGAGTGCTTCCTTGTGTCAGCATTTTGTAGCCTCCTTCTGCTCTCTTTTTTCCTCTCTGCTTTTTTAGTGTAGACTTTTGAGGTGGGATCATATTGTAGGCATTATCTTCTTTTTTTGTCCCACTTCCCTTACTTTGATTTGCTATCTTCTGAAAAACAAAGCTCATATACTAATTTGGATTAAGTGATCTAAGTATGTATTAGGGTAGTCAGACATTGAAGAAACAGACTGAAAAATGGATGTTGCAGTCCTGTCCCTGAGGACCTACACCTACACTATTGTTGCATCCTTCTATTTCAAGCTGGACTGTCATCTGTAAACGGGAAAATAGCATGTACTTTTTCTTTCCCTTAGTAATAGCAGATGCACTAGTAGGGATCTCCCTGTTCTTTACATTTCTTGCCATCGCTGCAAGGCAGAGATGACTAAGGAGGCTTGGCAGCGCTTTTCCCACAAATTAAACTGAAAGAAGAGGTTTATCTTACCAGTGTAGTCTGGGCTGAACTAGCTGTGCTCTTTTCTTCTTACATACAGTCCATTTCAGAATATTTTTGTTCCATGTTGATTGTGGAAAGTATGGGGCATCTGCAAGCATTCATACTCTTTCATTTATTTTTCTTTTTTTTTTTTTTAATTTGGTAATTTTAAGGGATAAAATCTTGATCTGTAGGGCTAATTAAAATAGTTGGAGTGAGCAAAATAAAGCGAGACTGCTCTTTACTGCATCTCTGAATGTTGTCCCTAATAATGTTAGTGCATTTGATTAAGTTTTGTTGTGAGATGGTTCTTTGAAACAGCTGATCAACATGGATTCATATTGTGTAGTTAAATGCTGTATGCTTCTTCAGCATGCAAGAGAGTCTGCTCTGGAGAGTTAGTTTTGAGGGTATGCTAGACTTGCCTGTTTGCCTGTCTCACATATGGGACTTGCTTCTTTATAAGCCTACAATGTAATGTGCAAATGAAACTCAGAAGCAGCAACTCCATGGGACATGCAGAAGGAAAACTAATGCATAGTATAGATAAGCTGAATATTGCGTGAAGTAATTGGATATTAGTCATTCTGAATATTTCTAAATTTATTTTCTTTTAGGGTTGTTTTGTAGTTCATTTACATTAACAACAGACAATTAACTAAGAATATTTCTGGAGTTTCAAAAGCAGGAAATAGTCATAATTCCAAGCAATGCTTTGCTACTGGAGGATGTCAGAACCAGCATGATCTAATTGTCTGAGGGTGAGCTTTACAGGGGATCTGTGCAAAGGATATTTAATTCCAGTATCTTTTGCCAGTTGACTCAGTTGACTTCTTTTTAAAGGCTTCTAAATCTGTTTCTGAGGTAGAGGTTTGAAAATTAATAGAACATGGTCTTATGTAATACTGTTGGGTTTGGTTTTTTTTTTTTTTTAATTAGAAAAGAAGGGGGATCTCAGGGCTACTTGATAAGGAAAACACAGGTTTATTAATGAGAAGACAGTAGTTGTTATGGAAAAAATAAGTAAATTAGGACTGTTGAAAACTGTTCATAACACAAAATTCCTTACACTTACAAAATTCCATATATACTAATCTTTAGTGTATATGAAGTGGGTATGGGTTTTTTTGTTGTAATTATGCATGATTTTTTAATATATTTTTGCTAATGTTTACTGACATTGCGCAATAGTGAGTTTAAAAGTAAATTCTGGTTATGACTTCTCAGAAAGGACTATATGCAGGAAATGTGAGATGCAGACCATGAGTAAAATTTTAGGTATATATCAAGATAAATAACATTAGACACAAGACTAAGTAAAGCTGGTAGCATGGAAATTGAGTTCTAAGGTGTTGAGGTTTTTTTCCTGTACAAATTTACAAGCAACACAAAAATGTGTTCTTTAACATTGATTGCATTTATAAAATTATTTTAAGGTATGGTGATCAGAAACAACACGGGAAAAATAGTTTTAACTAACCTGATATATTGTTCCTGAATCTGTAGTGGATTATTGAATGGATAACTGACAATAAAACCATGATTAAATTAGCTCTGAGCAGATTGACTCTCTGGCACTTCCATTACAGATTCTGTTATTTATACTGGCTTCTTTGTGTGGGGATGGTGTCATGCAGGGCAGACTAATTATAAAACTCGGTCATAATCTGTATCAAGTTGAATTTGGAGCTTGTGATGTGTCCTGTATTTCTCAGCTCTTCAACTTCTTGCACATGCATGTTAATTACTAAATTTTGTCTGAGTATCTGTTGTACTTGTATATACAATATAAGCTTCTGGCAAGCAAAATTTAGCATTTCAAAATAATATTTTGATAAATATGGTTTTCTAATGTAATCTGAAGGTGATGTTAAAATTTGTTCACTTCTGATACAACAGATTTTCAGATATGGCATGGCCTCGTGTTGTAGTTGGTTCAGACTATTTTGCTTCATTTAATGGATGCATAGTTTTTTCTTATGATGTTGATTTACTGTTCTCTAAGACTTGGCACTGGAATGGCATGTATGTACAACATGTTTAAGGCACCTTATACATGAGCTGCATGAAGCAATTTAGAGGGATACTCCTTGTTATAATTCCTGAGTCTGTCCAGGATTCTCATTTCTTAAAGTTTCTGAGATGCAAGAATTTTTAAAATGCATTATATTAATGTGGGATTTTAAAACAAGCAAGTGAGGCATCTAATGTAATGAAAATGTACAGCATCGGGCATTCTGGAATTTTTTCCTGCCATTAGTTTTCTTAGCATTAAAATTTAGAGTTCTTAACAGTGTGACTCTTTACAGTGCCTGTAAACAGTTAATCCAAGTTACATATTAACTGTGCCAAGGATGCAAAGATACTGGATCTGGCTCCATCTGGACATGGTTTGGATCAGAGTGGATTTATAAACTCAGATGTGACCTGCAAAAAACACAGTGTTTTTTGTTTGTAAAGGCCAGCTCCAGTTAGAAGCAATTTTTTGCCGTTTTCCTGCAGCATTAGCTGATCACCCTCATCTCAGTCGAAGTTGCAGTGGTCACATTCAGTTTTGAATTCCTTTTACTCTCTTCCCAGAGCATTGTGGAGATTAAATATGTTTTTATACTGCACTCTGTAGGACTATCAGGATTACCTTCCTACGTGGTCTACTTTCAGTATTGCTGTTCCTTTGGGTAACGAAGAGTTTGCCCTATTCTTGTGAGTGTTCTGTTTGTGAAAAGGAAAGTAGAATGAGTTTATATTTTCCTGTAATATCATTATGCTGTTTAATTTGACTGCAGTAAAACAGGGAACAGTTTGAATTTGTTCTCTTTTAGGATACTGTTAGTGTAATGCATATATGACAGAAGTTTGTTAGGTTTTTGATGTTTGGGAGGAACAGCCACATAGATTAAAAGCTTACAGCGTTTCTTATTGTGAATTTTGAAAAGGCAGGAGAGATAACGACAGTGTTCTCAAGTTGCCTTTGTGCTGTGCTTAGTTAGATCTGTTTTTATCTCCAGCTTGGTATACAAAGGACCTGAGTTGTGAGTATCAGCTCTGTGCACTGATGTTAATGGAGACAGTTCTGAAACTGGTAGCCCTAATTCTTTAATATATTTGGAGGTTCTTCTTAGCCAAAACCTCAGCAGGAGGCTGCTTGCTTCTGTTTATCCTCTATCCAATAGCTAATTGCATGTGGTCTCCTAAATGTTTAAGTAGCACTTTCTGGCTGTTGTTTTTTTAACGTCAATTGAAACACTTAAATATTTTTATCATGTTTTGCATGGTAATTGGGGTTGAAATTGAGGCTCGATCTTAAGTATTAGGATACTGTCATGTCAGGTTCTGCATTGCAGTAAATTATGTGAGATTGCCAGGTTGAATTTGGAATTAACCAAAGTTTATGTGTTGAAAAATTGGCAAAACAGTGGAGTATTTGGACCATTGCTGTCTGTGAGGTAACATTTGGTTTTGTCTTTATAGCTACTCTTACAAAAATGCTATGAAAAATAGTAATGCTCATTTGAAAACTAGTCAAGTGAGTGCAAGAGGCAATGAAACAGTTATAATTTATATTGAATAACTTTTGAATTTAGTGATGTGCAACACATGTGGGGCTTTGCATCTTATGTTTTTTTTTTCTTTTTTCATATTTTAAGCAATCTGGATCGAAAGGAAAGGTAAGCTTACTGTTGATGAAATGAGCATGGCAATGAGCATTAACAGTATCTAATTGAGTGATTTATCAATTCTAGTTAAAGAATATTCAATCCAGTCAATCGTATCTGCTCATGTGTGATAGGAGTTGGTTGGTTTTATGGTTCACTTACTCTCTTTTACCAGAAAAGGATCTTTCCATGCATCGCTAAATGCTATGTTAACATGAATTTTGGGTACATTTGTGCTGGTAATTTACCTATGTGTTTAGCCAGTGTGAAAATAGATGAATTTTGACTTTCTTCAGAATTTAAGAATTTGATAATTCTTTTCATATTCTTCGTGCAATAGAATGGTTCTAAAACATGTCCCAGCAGCATGCTTAACAGCTTTCAGTCTGTCATCTCAGTTTGGTTTCAATAGCATGAAAAGTTTTTATTGGGTTACTGTGTACATTCTGTTCATGAATTGTATGTGTTGAAGCAGTTAACAGAACATGTGTAGCAAAACCAGGCATACTGGTTTTTCATTGCTCATTTCAGGCTCATTTGTCTCACATTTTGCATCTGTTTTATTGCTGTTAATATTTCATTAGCAATAGGAAATATACTTGGTTTTCTTCCTATATAGGTTAAACTTACATATTAGTGGAAATGTTCTTGATAGTAATGAATTCATTGAGGTTTTGTAAATACTGTGTCTATGTAGGTGGTTTTGATACTATGTACTGGGTATCATGTTGAATTGTTTAAACTGTGTATAAAATGTTTAATAAGGATATACATAACACAGAAATATCATGTAGATATGTTTTTTGTGAATTCAGGATTTTCTAGATTAAGTAGTAAAATCAAGCCTTTTCATTTTACTGCCTTTTGTTATTTCTTAAAAGAAATCTCAGATATGTTCACCAGTTAGTGTTGGCCTTCTAAGAAGGGATTTTGTCGTATTTTTGCTGCCTGGGCTTCGAGTTTATGTACTTCTTCCGGTTCAAACTTGTGCTGCATTTATGTTATTAGGTAGCCATTCAGCAATTAATGTTTCTAATTTGGCACTGTATGTCATGAAAGAATAGGGTTGAGTTCCATGCTGATGATCTTTATTTTCCCTTGGGAACACCTGTTGCTTTTTAGTCCAGTACTACTGGATATGTTCTTTTTTTTCCTTTTCTCCTTTTTGTTGCTGTCCTAGTGGGGGAACATGATTTAGGCAGAAGGTCCTAAATTTAGTTTCAGTCATTGCCATCATGATAAGTGCAGTTGCAACTCCTGACTTTCTGGGCCAGATGAGGCTACTTACCTGTGTACTAAAACCCCAAATCTCTGTGCTACTGCTTCTCTCTTTCAGCTTTTCACTATTGTACTCTGCTTTTCCTATAAGGCATGCTGAAGGAAAATCTCACCTCAGCAGCTTGGTGCTTCCTATCTTACCATGCTTTACTCTGTTTTTGTATAGTGGTGGAGAAACCAGCAGCTTGTCTGTGGTGTTATACTTCCAAATAGTAGTATACAGAGGCAGACTGAGGGAAAGCTGAATAAGGCAGCCTCTCTCAAATTGGTGGTACCAGATTGTGGGTAGTTTTGAAAGCTCTGATCTAAGACTGCACTGTGTCCTTAATTAGTAGATGCAGTTTTTTCTTTACATTAATTCCTTTCTGTAATAGATGGAAGTCATTATCCCTCTGTGTCGTGTTCACCACCCCTCAGTGCCACCCTCACCCCCCCACCCCCTTTTTTTTTTTTTGGGTAGAGAATAACTTTAAAATGAAAATTTCACTTTGGCTGGGGAGTGTCACAGAGGTCTGTGTACCAGCCCAATGTGAAGATAACTAAGGTCCAATTCCATCATCATAGGAATAAAGCAATAATTTTCAGTATGTGCTGAAGATACTAAGTGACACTATTCTGTCTGGGCAGAACATGTTTAATGAAGAATGCCATACCATTTAGCTGTTAAGATGTGTCAAAAGTTCAGGATTCTCCACAGTCCAGACTGTCTCAGTATTTCTGTCATGTCTGCTGGAGGAAGAGCCTGGCCTGTCTTGGTACTGTAATTAATGTTTTGCTGTTTGATGCCTTACTACTTCTTGAGATTTCTTTTATCAAATACTGATCTACCTCCCTTGTACTTAAGGTATTAAAATCAGAACTGCTTATAATGGATGAGATGACATGCCTGAAATGATTTAATCTCAGAGCATGAAGACTTGTTCTTCAAGCAAAATCTAAATCACATAAATATTTCTGGGAAACCTAACAGACAAAATAAAGTAAATTGTGTATTTTTTAGTATTTGGTAGGACAGTAGGAGCAGAGATCAGTATTCTATTTCTTGTGTGTTTTTTTCTGTTAAACACAGTATGTAGATAGTCTTGCATCTTTATCTGTTTGGCTGTTTGATCCCTCATTTATATATTTTGAAATGGGAGACTCTTAGGATTTAGCAGTAAGAAGGCATTTCTTTGGAAGTGCTGTATGTTTTTTTTATTCTCTGATAAGATTTTTATTTTTTTTCCAAATAGTCTTTAAAGATAGGTGTCATGTTTGATTTAAGAAAAAAACAACTGGAGTTTCCATTGCATCCCGTTTCTGCACTCACGCAATTAAACCACTCAGCAGACTAAGGACTTAGTAAAGTAGAAGATATTAATGAAGCTGCAGCTGTTCAAATGTCAATGCACACTGTGCTGAGAGGGGAGCCTTCATTTAGTCATCTGTAAAAACTTTGTGGTGCTGGGCTCTGCTCTGGGCTCTTTTTGGTTTAGTGTGGGTTTTTCAGGATAGGAAACTAGTAGGAGGTACTTGAAGTTGCTCCCCTTTTGTGGGAGGGCTGTCCCTATCTCCAAGAAAGCTTTTTTTTCAGATGGAATCTTCAATTAAGTAGTCTTAAAAGTTGTCTTTGCTTTTGTTTCTAACTCAGAGCAACTTCAAACCTGATCTTGAATTGCTGACCAAGTTAAACTGTGTTGGAAAGCCTCAGTTGACTTGGAGCTGTTTTTTGTAGTATAGGTTAGGGTGTTACTGGTTCATTGTGAGCGTGTGAGTGAAAGCATATTGTGGGAGAAGAAAGATACTCATTTTATACTAGCACTTGTGTATTCTTGCAAGTGTTTTGCCATTTAGTAAGTATCAATATCAGTCTATGTTGATAACACAAAATTCAGACAAGGGTAAATAAGGCTACTGTATTCTGATTTATTGTCAAAAAATTCTTTAGTGATATATGGTAAGCAAATTACCATCTTGAAACAATAAACACATGTTGCATGTTAAAAATGTAACACAAACCTGTACAATTTTTAGAAGAAAAAATAATAACTTTAAAATGTCCAGAGAGCTTCAATTGTCATGCTATTTTTTAAAAGATACTTTAGTATTCTAAATCTCCATATTGTTTTCATTGCTTTCAATTAAATGTCAAGTAGTTGCAATACTTTTTATCATAAATATTGATTAAATGTTTTCTATTTAAAGTGTTTTACAGAAAATACTTCTTCACACAGTGGCTATGTTCAAAACAAGGCAATGTTATTAAATACTACTGGGAGATAATTATAACATGTCAGAAAACAACTCGCACATCCTTACTGCAAAGTTTATATATTTTTAAATCTCCTATAATGGTGTTACAGGGTTTTTTCTACACTTTAGAATGTCATTATCATTGGTTTTGATACTAATAGCTTCTCACTGTGCAGGGAGTAATCTGAGCTCTGCCTTACATTTCCACAAATTCTGCCTTTAAAGTAATTGCTTGTGATTTATTTTTTTTAAAGAAAATGTTCCAAAAAGTCATGTACTTTTTGAACAAATGTTCATGTTAAGCCTCTGATTTTGGTTCAGGTTTCTGTGTGTGCAGACGTTAAAAAAAAAATAAATCTTTTTGGGGAGCAGGATTGTTTCAGAAACACGTTTGACACAGTAACAAATAAATTACTTAATCTGTAATCTCTGATGTGTTTGTGGGCACTCAGGGTTAAGTACTGTGAGGTCTCTACGTTCTGTGTTGCAGTCTGACCACACTTATTTCTCAGTCCTTTCTGCCCAAGTTTTCCGTCATGCTGCGGCCTCTTGAGACAGTAAAACTTGTTTGTGTTTAGGTGCAGTATCCCAAAGGGTGTTGTAAATTAATCTTGTTTGAAAGAATAGGGAAACCCCTGAAAAATGCTACCTAGGAATGCAGGAAATTCAAAGACTTTATAATTTGATTTATTGGGAAATGCTGTGCTGAAAGAAATAAACATTTATGTCTACTGCTGAAGCTTGCTTCAGTCAGAGCCAAATTTTTGTCAGGTGGGTCATCAAAATTTAGCTGTTAGTTTGAGATGCTACTGCCTTCAGCTGTTTGCTTTACTCCCTCGCTGTTGATTAATGTGCTTGTAAATCAGAAGGAGCAGTATGGGATGTGTGTGACCCATTCATAGCCCATTGTTCTGGCTTCACTTGCCAGTAGAAACAGTTTCTGCTGAAGTTTCTGCAAGGCATCCTGTGTTTTGGGTGTGTGCCTTCTTCTGTTATAACAGAAACTATCATGTTCAGCAGCAGAGCAGGGTAAGAGACCTGAGAGAGAATTGCCACAAACAGTAGCTGAGATGCAGTGTGCTTCAGGAGTCTTAACTTAGTAACAGCCAATTTGACACACTTGTTTGTAAACTTCAGATATCTTTCAGGAGACTCAAATCTTGCTATAATGTTTTATATCGCGTTAATTTGCGCAATAAATGTATTATGTATATTACGCAAATTATACCAACACAACTTTTATCAACCAATAGTTTGTCTCTATTATTATATTTTCAAAACAAATATACAGGAACTATCCCTTCTCCCATGTTCTTTTGCACTTTTGGCCACAACGGTTTTTGACGTCAGATCTCTTTCCTCTGTTTTGCATCTTCTCTTCCTGTTTTTTAAATTGTGGAACTTGTGGAATCCACTTTAATAGTAAAATAATAGTTGTTTCTATTTTTGTATTTAAAAAAAAAAAAAGTGTCTATCTTGTGCTTAATGAGTGAGGAGGAGGAGGTGCAGGCTTCAACCTTTGAGGACTTGGGTCTGAAAGTGGGAGATTCCTGAACTATTGATTACAATCAGGGGATTTAGATCACAGACATTTCTAAGACCTTTACAGTAGCTGTTCCTAAGGTTCTCGTCATACTTAAGTATACAAATAGCACATAAGAGAAGTTATTTGTAGCTTTCAAGACATAGCTCAGGTTTGTTTTGTCCATGTATAATTGTTGCTGAATTTTAATGGTGTCTGTCAAAAGAACAACTTTCTGTCCAATTTATTTTCCAGAAAAGAATACCCTCCTCAGCTTCAGAAAGTAGAAGCAGACCACATTAGGTTACCACGGTCTCAACGAGTGGGTAAGTTATGTTTAGAGTTCTCATTTCTTTTAAGCAGAGTAATTTTTTTAATACCTGCTTTGGGAGCGTGTGTTACCAAATTTTGTGTAACCTTTAGTACATCTGTTTGTATCCTTATATCGTGTTATTCTGTATTTATACAGTTTTGTGCATGAGGGAGGATTTTGACCTTTTTGACTGATTTCTGCAACCCATTCAGTCATGTTATAATGTACTTTAGATTAGCTTCAGTTGTTTTAGAAACAACTAAATTGGGAAATTCAAAATCAGAGAATCATTGGAGATGGAACAGACCTCTAGAGATCATCTATTGTGAGTGCAAGCCCCCAGCTTGTTCTTGAATTGCAGATGAGGAACTCCTGTAGCTCTGTTAGTATGTGCAAAATGTGCCATTCCTGATTAATAACACTTGGTATCAAGTATATTCATGCACTGAGTTAGTGGGTGGAAAAGTTGGCATCAGCACTGCTCTGTGCCTCTATGCTTTTGTATCATTGGCTGGGGACTGTTGATGGAGAGATGAGGGAGAAAATATCGTTTGCTTTGAGGTGTGGAAATTGTGAAATTGGAAGAGAAAAATTACTGTGTTTGGTTGAGCTTTGTCAGTGCGGGTACAGATGGAATCTGTAAACCTGCTGTTCAGCTGCTTTAGCCATCTGCATTGGGCAGTTACACTTCTGTGCCTTTTCAGGTTAATGTTAAGTAGAAAATCTCACTCTGTACATTGTTAATTCATGGGTTTCTGCATTCCTGTACTCTTCCAGTATTTAAATGAATGCCCCAATATAAGACAGAATATGGCAGTATAGTTCACTGTACTGCTGAGTCTTTGTGTTGAAGGAATAAATCCTAACTGCACACATTTCCAATCATTCTAAGTGCATCCACCAGCAGTCCTTTAGTGAAAATTACCACCAGCATAATCCAGGCAATCCCCTTCTGCTTTCAGCAGCAGATGTAGATTTTTAAGTCCAAAGTCTCCTCCAAAGACACTGAGCTACAAATTGTCACCAAGAGAAACTGAAATAGTATTAATAAACCAACATTACTTCAGGGATTTTTTTTTTTTTTTAATTCATACAGCAAAATCATGAGACACTTGAAGCAGTGTAGTTTGTTGTATGCTTAAAAATGTGTTTATTTGTAATTGAAGTTAGTATGTGTTAAAAATTAAGTTGATCATAATTTTAACAGCATATGAGTAAGCATTTCTTGTTAACATTTTTGCATTTTTTTTCCCTCCTAGACAGTATAATGGAAAACAAAGAAGAGTCGGAATCAGAAACGGAGCCTGAAATTAAGCGAAAGGTACAACAGAAACGTCACTGCAATTCGTATCAATCTGACTTCACTCTATCTTCTGCTACAAAAAAATGCTTAACTCAGTTAAAGGTGGGTTACATTTTAAAAACATGTAGATTACATTTTTAAAAACATGTGAAACATGATTGCGATACTTAGGTGTGTATATTGATGCTAGCTATGAAATACCTATTTTCTGATTTTAAGCAAACATGCTGCATTGGAAGGCAAAAGAACCTGTGTTTAAATTGATTGGCTGATTGGAAAACCAGCAACTGATAATTTTGGTTTCCTGTCTGAAATAGAGAAATGATTTTACTCTTTGACACATGTTGGTGTCTTTGACATTTTTAGCATCAAGATTTTCTGTACTGATAACAATAAAGATAGAGGTACTGCAGAGGTGGAAGTGCTTCTTCCTGAGCTGCTTTCCTTCCCAGTGAAACTAGCACAGGTATCCAAATAGTGTTCCCTGATCTGGATGCAGCCAACCAGGATGCTTTGTCTGGAACTTTTTCGAGCATCGGATGTAGGATATTTTGAAAATTCCTATAGGGCTTTCTGTATTTGTTACCAACTTCCCAGGTTACGGTGGAAGATTCATAATGCCTACATACTGGTCACAAGGTATGTCTATGAAAGCAAAGCTTCCTGTAAGGAGGTCTTCGTTAAAAAAAAAAGAAGTAGATCTTTGATTATTGTATATAATCAGCTTGTGTTTGCTCCTGTGTATTAGAAACCAAGTCTGATTGTATTTCTTTGTTAGGATGAAACACTTAGTGGTACTGTTACGCATTTCCATTACATATTTAGTTAATTAATATGATGTTATTTGGAAATTCTAGTAGCTGAAGTTTTGATTTTAAACCACATTGAAGAAAACAATTTAAAAATAAATGGAGCATAAACCCCCCCAATAATAAGAGTCTGAAGATCTAACAAATGTCATCTTTATGTCTTCCTTATAATTTATGTGAATTAGCATGAGAGGAAGGGGGGCAGCCCCATCAGTTGTTGGCTGGGTTTTGGTCAGTGTAGGCCATTTGCAGTAATTCCTAGCTCTAACTTGAAAGCTCTGTTTACGTGTTGGAGCAAGGTGCGCTTTGAGCACACTCCTTACTTTTACAAGGCCAGAACTACTTCCTTGATGGTATGCATGTGGAAAACGAGGCCACAGTTGCATGTAGAAGCATCAGCAGCTTAGTGTCCTTGAGCTAGATTGCACATAGCTGATCGTGTTGCTACAACAAGCTGTTCTCTGTCTCCCTGATAAAAAAGTGTCAGACTAGATTACATTGTTCCAGGGGCGTGATTTAATTTGCAAAACCATCAGACAGGCTGCATTTGTAAGCAGTATTTAACAATTACATCTGGTACTTTTTCCCATGCATATCTTAGAAATCTGTAAAGTTGGGAACAGCAGCAGCCATGAATGGAAACCGGTTAGTTTTTCTCAGACCCTAGGGCAGAGTGCCTGTGGTAAAACTGTCCAGCAGTAAGCTGTAGTAACCCCCCATATTTTTTGCACAACGTATTATATGAGATTTTGTGAAGGGATTGATAAAATTTGTGAGGCTACATCATCATCAAACAGATTTATTTCAATTCAACCACTGACTCAGGAAATGTTTAAATTGGTAATGGAATAAGGAGGATGTCCTTACTGTATTCACTATGCTCCCAGCCACCTACCAATGGCCACTGCTGAAAGTGTAGCATAGGGCTAGATGAACCTTTTACTTCAGTCCCACGGGGTAGTTATGGTCCCGTAAGACTGTGTAGTTTGAACACCTTCTGGATATAGAACAGGTCTTGCTGCAACTGAATTCACTCGCACAACTTTTTTTGTCAGGAGCCGTATGCATTTTCATGAGCCGTGAGTTGTCTAAGTGTGCAGAAGATTGATTGGAGGTTTATTGAACCTCTGAACAATTGGAAAGTGTTAGCTGTGATTTTATGCCAGAGGAGTTACAGACATAACCAGCTGCTTGCCAGGCAACGTGCAAATGGTTTTCATCTTATTTGTCTATAGCAGATTGCACTTTCTAATTGTTAAAAGTGTACATAATTTTTAAAGGAAGGAGGATTTTCTTCATCATATGTGCTTACTAAAATAAAAGCTGAAAAACAACAAAAGCTTTGGATTCTGATGCATTTAGATGTAGGGCAGGGTATTTTTATAGGGCATATAGTGTTTGTATTTTACGGGTTCCAGAGTTTAAAAAAATGCTGTATGATGCAAGTTATATGGCATACACATTTAGGTAGAACTGATCTATTTAAGTAGCATTTATGTTAAAGTCTAAAAAAAAGAGTATGTCCCTCTTAATTAAACACCGCTACCCCTACCATCAAGATGTAGCCTCTCAAACTGAGGAAAGGAAGTTGGTTTTAAGTTTCGGGTGTGTGGTTGAAATAGAGGGGTGTATTTATTCTGTACTTAGGATCCTTCAGGTACAATTGATAGCTTCTTTTGAATATTTTAATGTCTGATTGAAATTCTTCAATGCAATATCTTCGTAAAAACTACATCCTGTAACTGAGCACTGAGGCAGAGCAGTGGTTTTCATGTTACTTACGATCTTATCTCACCACTTAGGTTTTAAAGGCTGAAGGTCTGATGCATTTTGTACACGGGGGCTTCGGGGTTTTTTTTTTTTTTTTTTTGCATCTGCTTTGCTATGGTCTCTGTAGCTTTTTTTAAGCTGCAGAAAAAAGTATGTAGTCCTTATATGACTTTACATTTGTTTGGGGGGTTTCTTAAATGGTTGAAGATCCTACACCAAAGGAAGTCTTCGTTACTGGATAACTGTTCATGGCTGGGGATGATGGCTGTGTTTTGGAAAATCATGCCTTTGCCATGATAAGATACATTGTCCATATATTCTGTTGTGGCCCCTGCTTTCCTCTTGGAAGTTTGGGGAACTCCTCCTTGAGTCCAGTTTTCCTGTCTGAGAAAAAAATTCTAGAGCAATGTATTTCTCATTTCCACACTGCCTCCCTCCTGGCTTTTTTTTTTTTTTTTTTTTTTTTTTTTTTTTTTCTTGTTTGTTTTGTATTTTTAATTTTCTTAGAGGAGTGATTTTTCTACATGCTTTGCCTGGCTGTTAGAAGATATAGAAGGATAAATTAACTTCATGACCTGGGACATTGCTTCTAGTCCTCTTTAGCATTGCTGTATGGATTCTTAGGTTATTTTTGTCAGATGAAACTGGTTTTATAGAAATGATGTAACTGGACCTTCCTGCTGGTGGATATGTGTATCTGAACAGTGTGCGAACTTTTATGTATGGAAAGAAAAAAGGCAAGAAAGAAAATTTGAGTTGTTCAACATTAGTAACTCTTTTTAAAAATAGCTACAAATTACATTTGTTCCTGTTAGAACATTTTTCATTCTCTGAAACGCTAATATAGTGTTGTTGGTCTTCATTCTGAACAGAAATTAAATGCAAAATTTGAAAATGGTATCACTGTACTTACCCAGTTACTGATTTTGTGTGTGTTTTTCTCTAGCTTTTGGAACAAATTGATTATTCTACTAATTGCCCAAATTGTGGGCGGGCGAATGAAAAGCAGACCAAATGCCGGCATTGTGAAAGTGTTTCTCTGCAGAGAGTCTCCAGACAAACTGTGTCATTAAGTGAATCTGTGGGACCTTTATCACGTTCTTCAATACATCAGAATTCAACAGGGCAAAAATCTTCAGGTACAGGGTTCAGCACAAAGAAGTTTTATAGTTCTACTGTTGGGAAGGGTCCAACGGATATTCTACTAAGTAATGAAATTGTAGGACATTCTGTGCTGCGACAGAATGGAAAAGTTGGTCTTATAACTGGGACAAAAAATCCTAAAATTACAGGAAGCTTAAGACAGAGGAGTGCAAGACCATCTGAACTAAATGATCCAAGTAAGTATCTTTTTATGACTGTAGTCATAAACTGGAAACCCTAAATACTGTATAATGAAAGAACTGTCCTTGCAGGTTTTTGTTACTGATTTTAGATGGAATTGTTTCGTGGATGTGTTCTTTGGAAGTGGGATACACCTTTTTATGATTTCTTTTTCATATACTGAGGTACTTCCTGAGGAAGATCTACATTAAGGGAAAGAAAAATTATTTTTGTTTTAAAAAAGACTTGCAAGTTTTAAAAAAGCATTCATAGCAGAATTCTGTCATTCATTCTCTCAAAGGAGCAGTCTTTGAGTATTTTATATTTTTCCCTGTTTTATAATTCATAAAATATCATTTTTTTTTCTGCTTTCTCTGTGTAAACTCAATTTATAAGCAGGAAGGAGCTGGAATTTGAGAACTTATGTTTCTAGTTCCATGCTTAGTTTACCAGACCATGTTGTCTTACTGATTTGAATAATTTCATTCATAATGTCTCTTGTCAGTTTTTCTGAAGTTGTATTATTCTCTGTCAGTGCTTGATTGCACCAAGAAATGCATGGCTTCACTTCTGTGTCTAGAGGCGAATTAATGATATCCATTTCTTGTGTAGTTAGTTGTGAGAAATAAAAAATGAGGGAGAGAGCACCTGTGAGCAGATTCCAAACAAACAGTAATAAAAGCATAATATAATGATAAATGTGGACTTTTTTTGGCACTGCAGGACAATTACGTAAATTACTTTTAAGCTATTGCTTGAAATATCTGTTACAAAAAAATGTAGTGGTTGAGAATTTAATATTTTCTGTTCAGTTGTTTTGTCTAGTGATGATGATGAGGAGGAGGATAGTGGAGGCACTAGGAGAATGGAAAGCATTTCACCTCGTCCTGCAGATTCAGCCCGCTCCTCCCCAGCTCCTTCTACAGGAAAGGTGGAAGCAGCATTAAAGGAAAACAGTTGTGGAATAGAACAGAGAATAGGTAGTATAACAACAGATACAGAAATTGCAGTCACACTACCAAGAAAAGCAAGAATGAAAGATCAGGTACTATTTAATGCTTTGTTTAAACAAAACAAAAATCAAATCATAAATGAAAAATGTAAAGCCTTGTTTTGCGTTGTCAGAAGTTGACTATATTTGAATTCTTTTATTATTTAGTAGCTCATCAAGTAGGAATCTCTGCTTACGTAATGCTGGAAACATGAAAACATGTTCATTGTATTTTTACAAGCATTCTTAATTTTAACATAAACCTTCTGTGTTGAATGTATACTGTTTGAGACTGGGTGGGATATCTCTATGGAACTACATAGTTTGCAGAAGAATGTCTGTACGAGCTGTTGGCTGGTAAGACTTTGCACATCCAAAGTTAAACATGAAAAGAGACGCTGGGAACAATAGTGGCCCTTTAAAATCAAAATACTTTGACAACTGTCCCAATTAACATAGCGAACTTTTGGGATTTCATTGTGGGACTTTTGGGTTTTAGTTGAGTACCACTGCAAGAATTCAATAAACAAAGACAAAAAAATGCACCATGAACTTAGGTGCCATCAAAGGGGACAGCTTTCACACTGTGTTAAAATCTTATCCACCTCAATAGTGAGCCATTACGAAGAATAAATTCCCTGTGGCAACTGGTGTTGAATTAATAGTGCTGATTAAAACCATGTTTGGATCACCTGTCCAGTTTCACTATTGCGAGTTTGGTTTAACATGAGTATTTAATCAGATATCCACCTGCTGTCTCAAATCCTTTCTGTTTCCTGAGCTAGAATGCTAAAGTAATGGTGCCGAAATTTTCATTCTATATTGAGATTCATAAGCCAACATTCTAGCACTGTAATTGATGCCATTATGGATGTTTAGAATGTGGTGTAGAATTGGTCACCACTAGCAATATAAACCTTTTGAACCTCTAGCCTGCAGTAAGGCTTGGATGATAATTACTTTCGAATTTCAGTTGTTCTGACTGTATATGGTGGATTAATTGAACACATTGCACTGTGAAGGCACTGGTGTCTGAGACTTCTGAAACTCTCCCACATGTTTTCATAGAATCATAGAATGATTTCCTGTGTATATCCGTTTGTTCCTGTTCACTAGTTTTCAAGAACCTGTTGTAAAATTGGAAATTAACTGCATATTGTAGACAGAAATAGTCAAGAGTTTGCTTTGGAAGCAGGTTTGGTTTGTTTTTTGTTTTAGCGTTTGGGTTTTTGGGAGGTTTTTTTGGGTTGTTTTTTGTTTGTTTGCTTGACTTTTTTTTTCTTCGGGAAATTTAACACAAACTTTGCATTGATTCAAGGAAGCTACCAAAAATTTCAGCTACTGGATAATATAATAGAAAATGTAATAGATACAATAGAAAAATATTTAAGGCTTTAAAGAACCTTTGTTTTTCTCTCAAAATATTTCTTAATTCTTTACTGAAGAGGCTGCTTTAGTGTAGAACCACTTTAATGTTTTCTGGTTTACAGTTTGTCTGTGATTTGGGTTTTGAGTTTCTAATAATATTTAGCTAGTCCAGCAGACAAAAATGAAAAGCTCTCTTCAACAGGAGTCCTAGGAAAGTGTTTTAATTAAAGGGAGTTTAGAATCTCTGCCTTCTCCACTATAGTTAGATGAAACATCCGAAAGTGTATTTTGCATTATCCCAAGATAGGCCATACTGATTAGGGACTTCAGCACAATTGTCAAGATTTTGTCTTAGTAGAAATGTTAGATACCTTAAAATGTTTTTTTTTCTGTGGGAGTTTGTCTTTTGTAATCCAAAAGAATGTTTATTAATGGACATCGGTATGAAACAATATAAATATCAAAGAAAAGACTGTAGAAAATGCTTCAACAAAATAGAGCCATATAAGCAATACAGGAAATACATTAATCTGGCCGCTATCAGCCAGCTTGTTTACATTTTAATACTTTTTTAAAATACTGGTCTGTTGGTAAATGAGAGACTTCATTGAAAGTAGAGCTTCAATCAGTATCTAGAGACTTTCTTGACCTGGAGCCAAACTCCATGTGGCCTTCTTCCAGCATTTAGTCTTCTGGCCCTGGAATTTGTCCTCAAAACGTCTCAGTAGCTCTATAGAGTTGCTTTAAGGAATTTTCACTGGGCATATTTATTTAAGTTCCTTGAAGACTGCACTCCTGCTAACATGATGCACTGTGCTTCAGTAATTACACAGTGTTTTCTGTCACCAAAACCCTAGACTAATAAAAACTGAAAGAAAAAATAAAACCACCAACACTGTGGTACTTTTACAGCATTGGAATTTTTTTTGTGTGTATATATATATATATAAAAACAAATTATATTAAAAATAACCTTGTTTTGTCAAGCTGCACGATGTTTCAGAATTACAAAAACTAAATTGGTTTGGGCAATTTTAGAAGCACTGTTTGTGATTTGGAATTATTAACAAAATGTCTGCAAGTGCTAGCTTTTTTTTTTTTTTTTTCTTTGAGTCTAGCAATAATAACATGTTCAGGTGTTTCAAAAAGTCTTTTAGGAATTTTTTGCCTTTTGTATATGGTTGAGGTGGATGCTATGGTTAGGAATCCTGTTTACCAGTGGGAAGGTACTGAAAATTAAGTCACTAATTTTTAACAGGATTGGTTTAGCAATAAATCTTAGTGAGACATTCTGAAACCTTGACAATTGCTTTTCAGTTTGGGAACATTGTGTCTAACACTCCAATAAAACGTCGTAAAGTTATTTCTCAAGAGATTCTAACTGAGACTGTGCCACTAAGTTATCAAAATTCTTGTGAAAGCGTCATTCTGAACTGTCGAAGTATACGAATAGGAACGCTACGAAGAATGGTAGTGGAACCTGTGATTGTAAGTAAATTTGTTATTTGACAAAATAGTTTCAGTTTTTGGTGGGCATTGTTATTTTCATACTTGAATAACGTATTTTGCCTTTTCCTGGAATAGTAAGTTTCTCTAACCTCAGAGGCTGTGATTCCCAAAGAATCCCCAAGTACTGTTACGTACTAATGCGTATAATCTAGTTCTGGTGTTTAATAGAAACGTCATGCTTTCAAACCTCTTGAAAACCCTGTTTATGTGTTTGGGGAGGGGCTTATGGATAAGTGTGCATTTGTTAAGAACGTTGAAGACAACAGCTACAGGAATAAACATGTCTGCAGGTGAATAATTTTGTTTCTGTGGAACAATATTTTTTTTCTGTTAGCCTTCTAAGTTACATGGGGACTTTCAAGGAGACATTGAATGTTAGCTGTATGCAGTAAGCAAGATAAAGTGCATACTTCTTGCTGGAGTAATCACATAAATAGCAGAGAGGTATTAATTGTTCTTTCCACTTTTCTGCAAAACCCTATTGCTTAGTTTGGTTAAATACTGATAGGTGGCATTCTCTTCTGAGGATTTTCTTTTTCCTTCCTGATAATTTGTGGCATTTCTCAGAGTATTTTAAACCTTTTTGAAAATGGAGTACTTAAATATTAGGTTTCCACAGTTATTGTGACTGAAAGAGACACTGAAGATTTAGTAAAGATATACTTGCTTCGCTGAGTTGTGCTAAAATGTACACTTTGGTTTTTTTTTAAAAAATACGTTTTACATTTTAAATTTTTTCATTACTTAAGTACTTAGTTAAATGAAGTATGTTTACTAACAGTTAAAAGGCATTAAATCAGTTTTGGTTTGGAGAAGGTGTGAAATCTTACTGTTATGTTGTCTTCCACAGTTTTGCCTGGATTATATCAAAATACGCCTAGAAAGTCAGGAAGGTGAGCACATCTTTCATTTCATGTTAATACTCACGATACATATGCTGAATGAAGAAACTTATTAAAAAGGAATTATCAAGTGAAAGGAATTATTGAGTGAATCATAATGAAATGTTGATTCTGCATTTGTCATGTACATAGTAAATTTTACTGGGTGCCTATACCCAAATA